>LR138249.1:1515-22007 GCA_900659605.1 Tisbe holothuriae | reverse complement strand
GCCATGCCTTGGTTGTATTCAATAAATTAAACACTATCCAACAGGTGCAAGGTGATGGATATATTCGCATACACATCAAGCTTATAATCATTAATTTGCTAAATATGTTACGGCTTCCGGGGTTAGGATAAATAATATGCAAAAGATCATATTTTTGTTTGGACTTGCACTTCTGTCTCTACTAGTGAATATGAGCCGCACACATGCCTTGGTTGTATTCAATAAATTAAACACTATCCAACAGGTGCAAGGTGATGGATATATTCGCATACACATCAAGCTTATAATCATTAATTTGCTAAATATGTTACGGCTTCCGGGGTTAGGATAAATAATATGCAAAAGATCATATATTTGTTTGGACTTGCACTTCTGTCTCTACTAGTGAATATGAGCCGCACACATGCCTTGGTTGTATTCAATAAATTAAACACTATCCAACATGTGCAAGGTGATGGATATATTACAGTGAATTTGCTAATTTTAACTTCCCCAGCTAAGCGTTTTGGTATTAACAGACAAATAATGTTGTTATAATAATAATGGTGAGCACATTCTGAATTGCTTACAGGGTGATCAATAAAGGCTGACAATCCGTCATAACATGAAATTGAGATAATGCAAAAAACTAAAAGTACACATACTGGAGGCTCTACAAACCAAATTTTGCATCTCTAACTCTAATATTATAGGAATGGGGTCATGGATAACGGATTGTCAGCCTTTGAGTAATTATTTCAATATATTGATATTAAATGACTTTTTCCGGTAATAAATATCTTTAAAAACTAAAAATAATGAAAGTGCACATGCTGGAGCCTCTGCAAACCAAATTAGACAGTTCCAGCTCTTAAATGATAGAAATGGGAGCATGGAGAACGGATTGTCAGCCTTTGAGGAATTTTCTCTTAAAATGGAAAAATGCCATTTCTAATAATGAATATGTTTATAAACTAAAAATATGTAAAGTGCACATGCTGATTCCATTGCAAACCAAATATGGCAGCTCTATCTCTAAATTTGTGGCTATAGGAGCATGGGGAACGGATTGTCAGCCTTTGAGATTTTTTTCCGTTTATTGCCTTTCCTGAAAACTTTACTTTTACGGATTGTCAGCCTTTGTAAAATTACTGTAGATTATTGAAAGTGTGCAAAACTAAACGACAACAGCTCAGACATGCCTCATATTAGAAAGAAGTTTGTTAAGCACAATTAACTGGAAACTTAATGTAGTTTTTTGTACAGGTTTTGTTTTTTCCCATTGTATCTGTATATAATGAAGTTTTATTAAGTATGTTGCAGGTGTATGTGTTATATAAATTGCCTTGAATTGCTTCATTTTATTCATAGTGGATACTCAAAATTAAGTTTGCATTAAATTGACCATGAATCAAAATTGTTGTCCAGATATAGTATAAAAATTATACTTTTTGCTATTGGTATAGTACTTGTCCAGCTTGTCAATCATAATGAACTTGTTTGCTAGCCTCTGAACAGTAAGTGGAAAAATGAGCAGAAAGAGCAGGGAAATGAGTTTAAAATCAGCAAAGAGCCTACATCTCTACTAATTTTTTGGCTGCCAGTCCTCAGCTCATTTCTCTACTCAAAAGAGTCTCCATCTAACAAGAGATTAATAGAAAAACCGCCAAGCAAATAAGTTCATTATTAGCAGTAAGTTCAGGGACAATGATGAAAAAAGATTTTGGTGGGCCCCAATTTGAAATTGCACAAAAGTAGCTCATCCAAACACTTTCTCATTTTCAACTCAAGACAAACATCTTTAAGAAAACCAATAAATATTCCAAAAACTACATTAAATTTCCAGATGATTTTGTTTCACATACTTTTTTCAATTGGCATGTCTGAGCTATTCTCAATTACTTTTGCACACTTTGGATTGATCACCCTGTAGTTCAATCACATTTGAACAAAGTTGCAGCAAAATGAATTTAAATTATACAAAGTAAGATTTAATGAGAGAAGCTGGATCCCACAACGTAAAGTTATTACTGGGCACAAAATGGTTTTGAACAGAACAAAATTGAAATTTGCTCCGCATGGGGGCAATAACCGGCCGGATGTTCAAATAACAATTTTTAAAAGCATAAATAAAACAAGGGGCGCCCCTCTGGCGAAAATATTGACTCCCGGGATTTTCGGTCTTATTTATGACCCCCTATAAATTAAGGTTTATAAAAGTAAAACGGAACTTTTTTACATACGCGTAAAAGTAGTGCCCTTTAAAATTTTATTTTCTGCCAAGTCTCAGTTTGGCCTGAAACGGTCAAAAATACAAAATGGTCAAAATAACCCATCCTGCAAGCGTCAATAATCTGAATTTTTGGTACCACCTCTGGATTTTCGAATTTTCAGGGACCCCCGTGACATCTCGACCGTTTTCATGCATGGTTAAAAGATATGAGGTAATGCATATTTAGGGCAGCTGAATGTGCGCGTCACTGACGATGTTCATGTTGCTCAAAGCAAGTTGTAATGTAAAAGAGAAATGATTACCTCCCCTTGGTTAACCAATGCTGATATAATGTCTGTCATCATGACAACAAGCATAGGATCCTGAGAAGATATCAAGTTGCCTAAAGGAAGACATTAAATAAGTATTTGCAAATGTACACATTACATACTACGTAGTATACTACTGTATGATTCCTATATATTAAGTAAACAGCTTTGTGTATGTAATAGCAGTACTAGGGATCCTAAAAATATACCGATCCAGGTAGGAATGAGAGTAAACGAATACGAGTTTCTCCGTCAACGGGGGAGCGTACTAGCACCGCATATACAGCTCTCGGACATGCGTCGCACTGCCATTTGCAAACCTAGCGCCGCAAAATTTTGTAAAGAATGTTCCATTGCCAGACTAGCATCGCATTTGGTCTTGACCTGACTAGCACCGCATCGGGGACTTCCCTCCAGGGGGCACAACAATATATAAAGCCAGAGGAGTCAAGAAAAGTTAAATTGATTCTGATTCTGCTGCGACTGGGCTTGATTCTGCGACTGGCCTTGAACCCAATCACACAACTGGAGAAGGACACCGGCGGGGTTCAACGGTGTACTTGTTTGACGGATTTCTCTACCGTCGTGAGAAAGTGCGAGTGGCTGAGACATATCTCTGCCAAGAGAGTACAAGAACCTATCGGTGCCCTGGTCGAGCAAGGCTGGTCCATTCCACAAATCAGATCAGTGAAGTGCAGCCCCATGCTCATGAGGCCACAGGATTTTGTTAAAGCCGCTGCAGCTGCAGCCCAAGGAAATCTGACTGAACTCACGGATGAAACTGAACCAATTGTAATGGAAGATATCCTTCACGAAGATGAAAATGTTGAATTGCCTGAAATTCAGTGCAAAGTTTGTAAACAGTCTGGAGGTAGCTGGTCGTTGGTACTCCCTTGTAAGCACTCAGAGCTATGCTACAGCTGTGCTGTGCAGCACAAACAAGATGATCTTCCCTGTCCTGAGTGCAACATTCAGATCAAGAAAGTTGTTAACATTTGCTTGTCGTGAACAATATAATATTCTACATATATTAAGAAGTTGTTACCATTTGCCTAACGTGTGCGCAAAAAAGAAATAAAACATAAATTGATACATTGATACTGAAAAAATGTTGTTTGTCCTTTATACGTCCCCTGATGCGATGCTAGTCTGACCTATGAATGCGGTGCTGGTCTGTTAAGCTCATGTATATACTAGTAACCGTGTTGTCTTAGGTCCATGGTTAAGCTGCATTTAGATGCGAGACTAATGAAAATGCGACACTATTCTTGCAGAAACATTTGCGGCGCAAGTCCGTGCGGCGCTATTCTAGCCACTCCCGTCAACCAGTATGATCACGAGGTTCCGACTCGGGTACCCCGGTACTTATGCATGCTTCTCTCTGGCTAATAGTAGGAAAACTGGCAGATGACTTTGCTTGTTGCTATGTTGTCACTGCTGTGGCTCTTTTTTGCGGCAATGCCTAAATTTCGAGGATATAAATACAACTCACTTGTGTCGGCTGTTTCAATTCGAACCCAGTCAATGTCTCCGTCTAGGAGAAAGCAATGCTACAGACTTAAAACAGGAAAAGCCACAATGCTTAAAATCCTACCTATTTTGTCCATATATGGTTCATACATCATTGATATTTCATCAAATAGAAACTAGAATTTAAATGGCTATGAACATCAAATTTTACACTCATACTAAGAAAAAATGTCAACCATAAGACAGAGACACAAAAAAACTAAATTAGGAAGAACAACATATGTGCCAATTTTAAAGTAATTCCTGAAACGTTGTTTACTTTTATAATAGAATTTAATCTAATTAATAATTCTAGTAATAAAATATAGTTTTCTATGACTATATATAATATATAGTATTTACTACGAGTACCTGAAAATTATCTCTAGTTTCTTGTACGTCTTCACTGCAGTCATTCTTGCCATCAACCCCCACAGTGCATTGAATGTCTAGGCGGTCAAGCAAAAAAGAGGGCAGAGCCAGGCTTTCTCTGTTCTGTTGGGCACAGAGGACAACTGCTGGGAAGGGAACTTGACTCAAGTCAATCTGGTCGGCTGCAAGGAAGTTAAGACTCGGGTATGTTATCAATGTTCTTAGCAACAAGGGAGCTAAACTGACCTTCAACTACGATTTCTAAAGTCAACGGCTCGTCCTTCCATTCTCTGAATGAGGCCCAAATTATACATACAAGTGTGATGATTATCCTAAAATAGGAAATGTAACAGTGCAGTTTCACACGAGTTTAACACTTCTACAACGAACAAGCGACAAAGAGCATTTATCTAAATTGGCTCAAAAGACCCCGAGCTTTTAAAATGTACATTACACTGTTGTAGTCTTATTAAATTACTTCTTCAAAACGTCAGTATCTTTGCGTACTAAAAAAATTTATAATTTTGAAAACTGGATCTTCTTTACTTTACATGTAGAATGAGCATTAACCAGTGTGAAATAAAACTCAAACAATGAAGCAGAACAATTAATAAGTCATTTACCCCATTTTTTAAAATTGGTTTGAAACAAAGGCAATTTTGCACTTTTAAATATAATTATTAGTAAATTAGTTAAATGAATAATTGTATTAAAATACATCTCTAATTGTAGACCTTACCGTCTCAATTCTACTAAATATGCATATGAATATATTTCTTCATCACCATGTCGTTATAAATCCTCATGAACAAACATACGTTGTCACAAGATTAAATACATGCATTATTATTATTATGCGGCTACTTGACAAGCAGGAACCCCCGGACGTTGACAATGAACCGGTCGAAGCTGTCGCGGAACCGGATCCGGTGAATTCTGTCCGCCGTGAGCGGCATGTTCTTGGTCAACTCGGTGAAGGCCTCGGTCAGGCGCTGCTTGTTGGACGGGTCCGTCTGAGAGTCGATGAGATACTGGACGAGCTCGTGATACGTGTCCTGAAGAAGAAGGAACGTTAGAGTAAGGATATTGCAGTCTTCGACGATTTGACTTACCGTAAAGCAACAAATAAGGATGTAAAGCGTTCCACTGGCGTTCCCGATCAAATCCGAGTTGACGTTTTGTGAGAGAACCAGGTCCATTATGAGCTTGAAAGTTAAGATATGTAAGTCATCATATGTCTCTAAAAGAATGTTTGCTTACCTTTAGAAAGGGTCGCAAAGCCTCGAATATGGGCACATCTCGCTTGTTCTTCCTTACAATATGACAGCACAACACCTGCATAAAGTCACAACACAGCGTGAAGATACCATCGACCCCCAGCGTGGTCAAGCCCAGCTCCAACGACACCAGCAGGTTCTTCTGCAGCTCTGGTGCCAGCGTGCAGATCTTGTCCGGATAGATCTCGCACACGATGGTGATGGTTCTGAAGTACTGCAGGCCGAGGGAGGGGAACTTGAGCAGCTCCAGGGTCATCAGCGGCATGATGATGTTCATGCCGTACAGGCAGACCTCGGCGGCGTTCACCGTGTCCTCGGGGGAGGACGACGAAGACGCATCTAGAAGATACAAACGTTAATATGCGATTACAGCCATTACTCGTAACAGCTTACCCGTTGGTGACAGGTCAATAAACTCCTTGGACAAAAGGTGTGTGAGTAGCTCCATGAGCAACAGCAGATCTCTAAACTGCTCCTCTTCCGCCTCCTTCTCTACAGACCGCTTGCCCCGATTGTGACTGGCGTACATTTGAATGCACTCCACCGACCGCTCGTACAACACGCGCGAGTCCGCAGGGCTGAGGTAACACAACACTCGCAGCGCACACTCACGGAACACTTCCAGCACCAGCTCCACAATGGCGGCGTAGTTGTGGTACAGCCCTAGCAGCTGCACCAGCTGCGCCAGGATGGGACTCAGGAAAGCGAAGAGCTGCCGCACTGTGCTGACGGCAGTGCCCTGGATCACGCCGATGAGCGACTCGAGAATGGTGATGACGGCCTCGCGGATCTTCTCCTCGTTGCAGATCTTTTTCAGGTCGGGACGCAACACTAGGCTGTTGAATTTGTCGCTGAGCGGCTTGAGCACCCGCTCCCAGTACCGATCCCGCGAAGCCTGGTCCTCGCACGTCGACCCTACCAGTGTCAGCGCCTTCATGAGTCCCCTCCGAGCCGCTGACGGCATCGTGTTCAGCTGTTCCGATGCCTCCAGCTCAATGAGACTGACAAGGCCGTCATTTTTGAGCACCTGCCGACCCTTTTCTTTGCCGTCGACTAATGAGACGAGCAAGAGAATCGTGTCCGAGACAACTCCCGGTTCAGAGTTCAATCGAGTCAGATTGGAGAGGATCTTGTTGAGAAGGAACGTGATTGTCCACGCGGCGCCATCCGAGTTCTGCCCGAACGCCATCACGAGCGACATGCTGATCTCGGAGTAGTAGGTCTCCTGCAGCGACAGGTACACGACGGTGAACCTCCGAAGGAACCACGCGATGGTGGAGCTCACCTCGGGGCTCATGAGCGAGGCGAACCCGGCTTCCACGGCCCGTTTCTCAACCTCGGCCAGCTTAAAGGCTGCGCTAATGAGCAAGATCACCGGGTCTGTTGACTCATGGCCTGGAATGTCGGACGACGGCTGTCCTGGGGACGCCAGCACTCGCAGGGACGTCTCCACGTTGACATTGGCACTCTGCTCCAGGCTGTACTTCATGATCTCGGACGGGATGAGGGCAGCTTCGCCGTCAGCGTCACGTGTGAGGACGTTTCCTGCGATGAGTAGCAGCCAGTGGATGTCCTCGTACAGGTCGCCGAGGACCTTGTCGATGCAACGCTCGCCCTGTCCGATGAGACGCTGGATCTGACCGTGTAGCCGGGATAAACGGTTCTCCAAAAGCTTGGCTAGGATGGGTATGCTATGCACGGGAGCCTCTCTTCCCAATGCGCCGACTGTCGTCAGCGTGTCCTTGTACCGCACTCGGTCCGACTCCTCCGATTCGTCTATATCATCGTCAGAACTGACGCCACGTATCCCGTCCGGGGCGGCAAGGTTGCACTGCAGGTACGTGTTGAAGATCTCAATGGCGCTCTGGGTACAGTAGTTTGGTGGGAAGGACTGCCCTTCATGAATGATGGCCACCCAGCCCTCCAACATGTGCTCGAAAGCCTCCACGTACAGCGTGGAGTCATCGTTGAGGGAGTCTTTATGCGTGGCCGCCTTCATGAAGTGACACGTGAGCTCCGTGATCTGCTTGAGGTACTCTTCGAACATGTCGGTGCGGAGCTTGGCGAGCAGCGCCGGAGGGAAGAAGATCATGAGCTTGCGGATGATGTTGGAGCAGCCGAGCGCCTCCATGGGCTGGATGGAGCCGAAGCCGCGCAGGCTCTGGAGCAGACCCAAGAACTCCCGGATGTATCCCTCCAGATATTCCACCCGGATTTCCTTCTTCGTCATCACACTGCCGTTGAGACTGGACAGCTGTACGAGACAGTTGAGCGTGTGGTGCGCTAGCTCAGAGTCGTGGCGGACGAGTAGATGCAGGTGGAAAAAGAGCCGGCAGATGCCCGGGTCTAGGATGATGTCCTTCCACGGTGCGCCCGGCCGCAAAGACGGGTTCTGATCGGATTCGAATACTGATATGAGCTTCTTTGGTAGGTGCACATTGATGAACGTCCACGTGAGCACGGACTCGGCCAGCGTGACGAGCCGCAGCACCAGGTTGTTGAGCTCTGGGTTGAAGGGCGGCGCCGTCAGCTGAGCGGTGAGCTCTCTTAACGCGGCCACACAGAACTCGAATATGGCCTTGAGATCCGTGAGCTCAAACTGCTTCTTTGCCCGGAAATGCACCTCCCAAGGCAGCCCCACATCGGAGCTCTTGACGGTGCTGGCGTACTCCTGCATCATGGCGCCCAGCACTGAGCAGCCAATCATCCTCATGAGCAGGTTTCCGTTGGTGATGAGCTCCTGCACCTCTGCCAGCACCCTCCGCCGGTCCTCGCCCATGTCGTCCACGCTCTGCCGCTTCACCACGATGGCGATCACCTGCACGAGCCGCTCCCGCACGTACGAGGAGAGCTCCGGGTGCGCGATCACGTACTGCAGCAGGTAGGCGCGCAGTGTGGAAATGTCCGCGGCTGTGAGCGAGTGCCACTCCCTGATGAGTCCGTCCTTGATGAGCACGGACGCCTCGAACAGCACGTAGTCCACCGTCGACGTCTCGAGGATGTGCTTGCAGAGCTGGAACGGCGTCTTGGTCTTGCGGAACTCGAGGAAGACGGACTCGGCGGAGCGGCGCTGGTCGGGGGAGACCATGTTGGGAGGGGCCTGAAATAATAAGGTTGGGTGTTAAGGGTATGCCAAGGCTAGTTTAACGTCCACTTACGAGCAATATTTGCGCGGCATTCTCCAACTCTGCAATCACGTTTGCCATGATGGGAAAGCGGAGCTCGCCCCGGGGGCACGGACCAAGCTTGAAAGGACTTGAGGGACGAGGGCAAAGCCGAGGTCGAGGCTTCTTGAGGCTGTTGCACAATCTGGCTCGATTTCGGTGCTTCCCCGACTGTTCTTCTGTAATCGAGCACGCCCTGCTGGCTGCTGCCGCCACGAAAAATCAACAAGGAAATTCAGGGACGAAAGTTGCAGCAAATAGAAAAAACCGAGTGATTTTCAGCCACCCTCCCACACACAGATGGACAGCAAGATGTAGGCAATAATTTTCCCGTAAGTAATTCCTATAATGGGTATAATACCGCTTTTAGATCTCTAAGTAACTTAATAAGCTTAAATGGATCTTGAAGTTTTAATCTAATGGAGTCTTTCTTCGCTCCTCTGTCCTCCCTGCTCTGCAGCTTCGTCGTCAGGATGCCCAGATTTCAATGGCTTTAACCAACTAAACGAGTTCAACCAGACAGAAAGTGCGTTTTATTTCATTTCAGTTAATACAGTTTCTTCTCAGGTTCTTTTCTTTTAACATTATACGGAGTTTAAAAGATAATTTTGTAATACAATTATACATTTTTCAAAATTTATAATTGTGAAAATATACTTTGGCCCCGTCTCTTTGTATGTTCTGTCAACCCTGCGGGTCAATAACAAAGAAAAGGATTTTCCGTCGTCAGGTCGGAATTCGGAAAAGTGCGAAAACGGAGAAGCCCTAAATTGGGATCCAAGATTTTCTTCCAAAGTGTGGTCGTCCGCGTTGTTTAGTGATCATGGGTAACGCCCTCGTGGGCCACTCGCCCGCCCAGATCCACCCTCTGGAGCACTACATGGCAGATGTGCCGCACCTCACACTCTGCAATGGGTAAACCAGCAAAGCATCAAAAGGGGATCAAAACTAATCAATCTTGTTCCAGTCTCGGGTCGACCCGGTTCCTCAAGGTGGCTCGTGCAGTGGCCGCGTCCAACGCCGCCGAGGCCGGTCCCACGAATGGCTCCCAGAGCGTGGTTCTCAAAGTGTTCACCCAGCAGGACCTGGGACTGAACCTGCGCGCGCACCGGGATCGCCTGCTGGAGATGAAGCGAGCCCTCGAGGGATGTGTCAACTGCTTGCCCTTCCAGAGAGTCTTTGTAAGACGAGTAGTAGTGCCCTTTGTACCTATTGTAAACTCTCATCTTTTTACTAGTTAACTGAACGTGCCAGCTTCATCGAGCGCCAGTACGTGAAGCATTCCCTGTACGACCGCATGAGCACCCGACCCTTCCTCACCGCGGTGGAGAAGAAGTGGATCGCGTTCCAACTCCTGCTAGCGGTGCAGCAGGCGCACAAGCACGGGGTGTGCCACGGCGATATCAAGCTGGAGAACGTGCTCGTCACGAGCTGGAATTGGGTCCTCCTGGCCGACTTTGCCTCCTTCAAGCCGACCATCCTGCCCGAGGACAACCCCGCCTTCTTTGCCTACTTCTTCGACACGTCTCGCCGGCGGACGTGCTGCATCGCCCCAGAGCGGTTTAAGAAGACCTCGGTCATCGCAACCGGGCTCAGCTCTACAGCGGAGGATGATCAGCCTCAGCCTGCTGTGGACGTGCTAGACCCGCAAGATGAGCCGCTGAAGCCATCGATGGATATCTTCTCCGTTGGCTGCGTGCTCATTGAGCTGTTCACAGATGCGCCGGCATTCAGCTTTCCAAATCTGCTCGGATATGGCATCGGGGAATTTGACCCGACAAAGACCATTGTAAGAACCAGCCATAGTGTTTAACAATGTCATTATAATGCGAATCTAATTGCAGGAGGAGAAGATAGAAGACCCCGCCATCCGCTCCCTCCTTCTGCACATGATCCAGCGCGACCCATCCGCCCGCCTCACCGCCAACGAGTACCTCTCCAACGCCCGCGGCGACGCCTTTCCCGAGTACTTTTACATCTTCCTCCAGAGCTACATGCAGATCTTCTCCGTGGACGCCAGCATGACCCCGGATCAGAAGTGCTCGCGGATCCGGGGCAACATTGACAGCATCATCGGCATGCTGGACAACGTGCCGGGGTTCGACGCGTCCGGGTTGGCGCTCATCGTCACGCTCGTCAGCGCCAACATGGGGGTGTTGAAGTTTGCCGGGGCGAAGGTGGAGGCGTTGGAGACGCTGGAGCTGCTGGCACCCCATGTCAAGGGGGAAATCATCCTGGACCAAATGCTACCGTTTATCGTAAGTTGTAATACCACTGTAAAACATTGCCATTTTGCCACTTAATTTATTTCCTTCCAGCTTCCACTGCTAACGGATCCGTTCCCAGGCGTGCGTATCGCCGCTTTACGATCCGTCATCAAGTGCGTCAACTTCGTCGTGGATGTCCCTACGGCCGATGCCAACGTGTTCCCTGAATACCTGCTGCCTCACATTCTCCCAATGATTCACGATAGGAACGAAGCGGTCCGGGCATTCTTGGCCAGAAACATTGCAAAGGTGGGCATTGCAAGCTGTGTATTATATAAATAAATTTTTAATGCTTCCTCATATTTTCTTTCAGATTGCACATGAAGCTCGTCGCTTCCTCAAGCTCGCCTGCAATACGATCAACAACAATGCAGCTGAGCAGGAGGACGACCCGACCCAGTCGGACAGCAACTCCATCTCCAAGCCGGACACGAGCATGCTCTTCGACACCGAGCTGAGCTCCTTGCACGACACCCTCGGCCAGGCGACCTCCGTGTTGCTCGAGGACAACGCCAACTCAGTCAAGCAAGAGCTGATGCGCCACAGCGTGAGAGACCTCGCGCACTTCTTCGGCAAGAGCAAGGCCAACGACATCATCTTCTCGCACATGATCACCTTCCTGAACGACAAGGACGACCCTCAGCTGAGGGACTCGTTCTACAAGAGCATCGTGGGAGTGGCCGCGTTCATTGGCCAGCCGTGCTCGCCAATGCTGAAGCCGCTGCTGCAGCAGGGTCTGTCCGACACGGAGGAGTTTGTCATCGGCCGCTGCATCTGGAGTATGGCTCAGCTGGTGGACCTGCAACTTCTCAAGAAGGTCGACTTGGATGAGCTGAGCAAGGAGACGATGCCGTATCTGCTCCACCCGAATCTGTGGGTTCGCCAGGCAGCCGTGGGGCTTGTCACAGCACTGGCTAGAAGCATGACTCCGATCGACCGGCGGGTTAAACTTGCCATGCTCGTTCAGCCTTACATGAAGACTGAGGTGATCCAGTTGGAGTGCGCCGAGCTGGTGTTCTCAGCCCTGCAAACAGCCGTCCACAGGCGTTTCCTCTCGTCAGCACTGCGCTGTCAGGACACAAAGGTTCTCTTCGAGCACATCTCGGAGCGGCGCTCTGCCAGAGAGGCGCTGACCAGGGGAACAACTATTCCACACCACATTGCAACTGGATCATTTTCCGAGATGGACAATGCTACAAAGCAGCTCTTTCAGAGAATGGTCAACGACGGTCTGGGGCCGGAAGTTGAAGGTCAGCTACTGCTTATGCGCGACCTCATCACCAAGATTTCCAGGCAGCAGGCCAGCAAAAAGATGAACAGCAGGGATACCGCTAGCGACGGAGGATATATTGACCTAAGCGGCGTCCGAGGGCACTCCGCGGCTGAGATTCGTATCGGGGATAACGTGGACGCCGGACGCGGGTCGGACGGTCAGCACGCTGTCAATGAGGAGTGGCAGCACATGTTCGGGCCCGACTCCGCCGTGCCTGCAAGGGAAGCCTCGATGTCGGAGGATGCTTCCAAAGGGGTCTCGCCCAGTCCCAAGGTCACTCCCAGGAGGGCGGGGACCGCTGGGGAAGGAAGAGCTACGACGCCGAATCCTTTCGTCGGTGGGAGGAAGGCACCAAAATTGACCCGGCCCGGGAGCAAGGAGCAGGACGGGCATCACATTTGTAAGTCAAAAAGTCCTTTTAAAATGAATAAACGAATAAGCCAAATTTTGATCTAGATAAATTCGCTCCGTGTAAACTCGAGCTCGATTCCATGCTGGAGAGACAACGCGGCGATCATTATCTAGCTGCCCGTCGCCAGGCGCAACTCTCTGCCGCGGTGGAACGCAGTGCCCCTCCGCGCGGGTGGAAGCCCAAGGGAATGCTTCTGGCACACCTGCACGAGCACGAGGGTGGGATCAGAAAGCTCGTCCGGATCCCGGAGAAACCCATCTTTGCTAGCGGAGGAGACGACGGCTGTGTCAGAGTAAGAGAGAAACTGCTCTATTTAAATAGGTAGCCTCAATAATAACTTTTATTTTCAGTTGTGGGACGTCCAAAAGATGGAGGGCACGTGCATGGTCAATAAGGCGTTCCGTATGTTCAGCAGCCATAACGGATCGCCGCTGATGTGCCTCAGCGCCACAGGAAATACTAACAGCAGCAACTACATCATGGCATCGGGTGCGGAGAACGGCTCCATCATCATTACCAGGTAGGACACTTTTACAATGGGAGAGTCAAGTTCCTTATCTGGAACTTGTAGCCAAAGAGCAAAAAGTCAGCCTCATAAATCTTGTAGAGCGATTTTATGTCTTGATCGGGAATCCTCTCAAAGTACATCTTTGTTAGATCTGCGGAGCTGATATGGTCTTCTCGGATAACATGTAACCTCCTCTCGGGTAAATGCTCAGCACCCATCCACAGTTTAAGCAATGGCTCCTCTTCAGCCATGTTCTCATGCTTAACAATGACCTCAAATTCATTAGAGCAGAGACCACAGTAGCGGGTCATTGGCGTCCAGTGTTCATCCATGTGTTGCGGGTTCATGCTAAGCAAATACTGGACAAACTCCCAGAAGATGGGCATCTTCTCATTGCGCAGATCTCGCGGTAGTGGTGCTCCATAGTTGTTTTCTGCTGAGAAGTAGTTCTCTCCAAATAATTCCATACTCTTTCCCCGGTACTTTTGCACCATTTTTTGTCCAAATTTCTGATAATAAAAGTCCTCCTGTTCACTCTTGTACTCCTGATGGTAATGCTCTAGTTTGTCTCTAAATGCTGAAACAAGACGCTCAAATGGATGCCGAACTATCATAAATCGTTTCAGCTCGTCTTTGGTGCTAGAAATTAGTATTTTTTGATAGGTTTTGATTGTCTTGGAGTCAGACATGGCCAGTCCGGCCCTCTTTTCTATGACATTAGGACTGTCCGTCTCCTTTGCAAAGAATTTCTTCTTAGCCTAAGAGAGAAATAATGAATAGAAGGAAAATATGGTGTAGATAATACTCACTTTAGAGATGTCAGAAAGATAAAACATGTTCATCTTCCAATTGGATGAACTTGCCTTGTGAATAGTGCAGTAAACAAGCTTCCTATCATGATTATAAGATATTCTCTATTTTCCTTTAAAAAATTAGTTTTTAAACTTTACCTTGCTTCATTTATCCTAAAATGATTAATCCCATGATTTTTATCATTGGCCAACTGAATTTTGTCTCCACTGTTTTGAAGATGTTTACAGCCTAATTTAACCAATTCAGACCTTTGCTTTTGCAGAGCAAGGAAAGTTGTCAAATTTTCTAGTCTATCATCTTGGAAATGTGATTTGTTATCTTTGTAATCTTCTTGTTTATCATGTTGTATATCTGATTTGTTGTCTTTGTTAACCAATTCAGTCATCTGCTTTTGAAGAGAAGGAATTGTCCGCAAATCTTCTTGTCTGTATTTGATTTCTTTATCTTGGAGCTGTTCTTTATGTTGGTTTTTAACCAAATTGAATACAAAAATCCATGTGGCAGTTATAATGAGAAAAAACGCTTTTCTCTCTAGATACATGTTTAGCTTCCTACACTGTTAGACAAACTAAGGAGAGAGCAAGCTTAATTGGTGGTTAAACCTTTTTAAGTAATTATAGGTAATCACTCAAAATCTTTAAACTGACGATCGATTTTCTTTGATACACATGTACTTGATCACTGTAATTTAGGACCAAGTTAAGCACTTATTGTAGAGAAAAAGATCTTGAAACAGACACAAGCTCAGGGCTTCAGGATGTTCAGGCATTACGTTCATAGTTTATTTTCTCATTTCCATTTCTAACACTATTAGCTTTACTGAAGTAATTTACTTTTAACATCACTCCTGAAACCTGTCAATATTACTTTTCTTAAGAAATATGGATCCGTACACTAAGTCACGGAGCTGTATCTCAAATATCCTGATCTATGACTAAGTCCGAGTTTACAATAAAATATATCACTTTCTTGTCAACAAATTCTTCATATCTGACAATCCAAAATGCTCCAGTGTGAACAAAAGTTTCGAACAATGCTAGTAATACTACTTAGTGGATTTGCTCCACTCCACTGCACTGCACTCCACTGTATGTCTTGGCATATTAATTATATAAAGTAAAAAATATATATGACATTATACTGTATTTAATGACAGCTGCATTTTAATTTAATTAAATACAAATATTAAAGAGGCCGTAATTAGTATAAGGAAAGAAATGCTTTTCTTTGTAAATGTTTTGCTTCCTATAGTTTTACTACTTTCAAAAGTAATTACTGAAAATCCGGAAAAGTCCCCCTATTTCAGTCAGTACTCAGTATGAGTGTTAAAAAGTGCACTCTTTTTAGAAAAGTTACCGCATGTACTACTTCATGAAAGTAATGTCTAATAGACGCGTTTTATATTTTCTCATCTGTTCTGTATACCTACGGAATCCCTTCGTTTGGGCCAAAGTGAGATTCGTTGCCCGCCGCAGTCGGTTAATTGTGAGAGCTTTATAGAGGAGTTCCCCTTGTAGCTCTTTGCTTCCTCTAAAACTAAGAGAGAATCTCACCTATTTAAGTATTCTCCACTTTTAGACGAGGCCATTTGTAATTAATGATATCATTTTCAGAAGAGTACTTTCGCAAGAAAACATAGAATTATCCGAAATCCCCGAATTATCCATGTAACCATAAGCTTACATCCAAATATTATATTAGGGCTGTATGTGGATAACCTTTCTTTAAAAAAGTAGTTAAAACTACTTATTAAATATGATTACTACCTAATTTAAAGTGACGATTACATTAAGAAGCTGCGCATAATTTGTCGAATTACACGGAAGTTGATTTGATATATTATTAATTTATAAAATACTTCTTGCACTTTAACATAAGTCCAAAATCAACCTGGACTAAAGGCATGGGGATTTAGGTTCTTTTAAAATATAGTTAATATACATGTATTTGCTGTTTGCTAATTAGTTCCATTTACTTTCATATGTCGCGTTAAGAACACTTGTTGCATACATGTCATACATAGATCTGAATGCATTTTTATTTTAATGTATTCCGAATGCAATCTATCCGGAAACGCAACAGTTTGTAAGTTATGAGATAAAAATGCATCTTAACTGCTCTTGTCATTGCAGCCCTTCTTTTAAGTTAATATCACTCTGAGATTTCTGTTATGGATATTTATCCCCTCTCAATTCAAACTCGTATCCAAACATGACAAAATCCATTTCGTAGATCTTTGCCAGCCTCCGAACGTCGTCATCGTCCAGGGTCTCGAAGTAGATCCGGGTCACCTCCTCCGAGCTCATCTCGGAAGCTCTGTTTCCGTTCACAGTCTCCTTCGTGATCCTCCTCCGCTGCTGGAACAGGCTGTCCGCGTTACTCTCAAGAATAGACTTCACTTCAAGATATCTAAAGAGACAGGGATCATATTAATACTGTTTTTACAAAGATTAGTTGTTACTTGCTCTAATAAATCCTCCTCCTCCTTGTCAATGTTCTCCAGTTTGAGAAAAGCATCAAAGTGAAACATGCAAACGGAGCAGAGTTCGTTTGCTGGCCTCCAGTGCGGATCCATCTGGGGGAACAGTATTAATTAATCAAAAGCTTTAATACACCTCCTAAAAGTTACCTTATCGACTGGAGTGTCCAGCACATACTGGATAAACTCCCAGAACACTGGCAGCTCTGCCACTCGCTTCCACTTCTTGTTGCTGGACGGCAGGATCGCGCCGAGATTGTTCTCCTTGGAAACCATGTCCGGACCGAAGCGACGCATTGCGGGCGCGCGGTAACGTTTCACAATCTCATTGCCATAGAGGTTGTAGAAGTAATCATTCTTGGATTTTCTGAAAAATTATAATGATGTTTTTTTTCCAAAACAAATTATTGTCAGTTCAGTGCGATCCTTTTTTTAATTGCCAGTCAATGATACAACTTAATGTTAAATTATGTCATAGAGCTCTGAATTATTATTTTCAGTGCTCTATGATTATATCTAGCTTTAGAGTTAATATGCAGAATAACTGAATAATGCAGTGATATAGCAGAAGCAATGAGATGGACATATACATATGTCCATCTCATTGAGCAGAAGCCTCCGGTAATAGAAATATCTTGCTGATCTAATTGCATGATTCCAGGCAAAATTTTCTCAAATTGGATAAATATTGCAAGACATCAACCAACTTGTTTTGAACATGAGCAGTTCTAATGACTGCTACGAATGTTGAAATCTGAGGTTGAAATCAAGCCATCACTTACTTTGAGTGCAGCCGCTCAATCTTATCCCTGAAAGCAGAGACGAGCCTCTCGAAAGGGTGTCGCACCACCGAGAAGCTCCTGCGCTCCGATCGGGGCACAGCTTTGGTGTAGTGGAAGAACTCTGCCCTGGATAGCTGGGGCGCCACCTCGCGGGCGGCAACGTTGGGATACATTTCTCGGCGATATTTTTCTCGATCTTCCTACGAAAGTAATGGATATAAAAGTGCAAATATGGCAATCTCATGTCTACCTTCCTTTATAAAAAAAACTAATATAAAATGCAGATATGCATTTTCACCCTTTCCCCTTTTTACTGAAAGCAACTCACAGAAAAAGAGGAAAATATCCCCAAAACTTTTCGTTAATACTTTTTCCCAAACATATTTTTTTCAACTGGTG
This sequence comes from Tisbe holothuriae, assembly GCA_900659605.1. Taxonomy (NCBI): domain Eukaryota; kingdom Metazoa; phylum Arthropoda; class Copepoda; order Harpacticoida; family Tisbidae; genus Tisbe; species Tisbe holothuriae. Next base: position 4,232 of record LR138249.1, on the reverse strand, counting down.
CTTTCTCGTTTGGTCAGAACACGCAAAGACGGAATCGTACATTGGGTGCGGCGTATTCGCTCTTTTATGCGATGTCCAATAATAATACTTCATTGTTCCTCCGCCTTTCATTTGCTCTTTTTCTCACATAAGCACACCGGCTTATATTTAACATGTAATTGTTCGATAAACGCTCATTTACGCGGCATTAAATTATTCATATCGTACCTTTGGTATTAACGCAAGATCGACCAGTGTCTGAAACCACTCGCTCGTACCCGCCTTGAATACTGGGCAGTACATAAGATTTCGATCCTTGAGCACAAACAGGTTCTCAAAGTTGAAGGTAAATCGCGTCCTCTCGCCGGACTTGAGCGCGGTGCAAATGTCCTTCACACGCTTCACGCGGAAGGACATCAGCTCGGCAAAGGAGAGGGAGGGGTCCTCGTACAGCCCGACATGGTACAGGAGGCTACAGTAGAAGGAATAGTGCTACTTTTTTTTTAATATTTGCTATGCATCCCTTTTTATATATTTTAGGGCACTACCTTTTCAGGTTCATTGCAATAGCCCGCCCCCCAAGGGCAAGTCCAAGAGGTGCTTCTGCTGGGATTGCCAGTAGCACCACCTGTTTTGACTGGTGTGGCAGCTTTTTGGAGAACGATTGAAAAATTCCATCCGCCAAGGCCGGTATTTGAACCCCGGCCCCCTTGCATGGAAGTCTCGCACGCTAACCATTCCGCCACGAGCTTGCGCTCTTTAGTGCTACTTTATTCATTGATGTGAATGTAGATATGTACTTCAATGGATGCCACAGAATTACATACTCTAATAGACTAATCCTTACTTATCCGCCTGTTTTGTCTCGATCTGTCTCCCTCCTCCTTCATCTCTCCTCCACCCATGGTAGGTCCTAATTGATAGCAGGCCGCACGTCGTGTAGAGAATGACTATGGCAGCGAGCAGGAAGCAGCAGCGGGATTTGGAGAGCCGAGGAGACACCATGGGGGCCGCCGAGAGCTCAGCTCTCGAGCCCAAGAGTGAACAACAAAAAAGTTGGATCCGGAACCGAGCTCAGCTGTTGTTCCAGTTTTCTGACTCTTAGTGTGTGAAGAGATCGTGTTTGAGCATTGATAAGAACTTGTCGTCGACAGAGCAAACATATTGCTCACTTCCAGATGATGAAGCTGCATTCGGTCCGGGTCGGGTTTCTCCTCATGAATTATTCCTTGCCAAAAAGATGCATGGGCACCTATTACGTTGCTCATAATTCACCCATTAATCAGCGAGTGAGGTTATATAACATGCCAACGATTTTTACGTTGGCCACAGGATTACGTTTTATTTTTTGCCGTTTAATCATGCATGTGTGGCAAATAGATAAGACAAGAGTGTGTAGGATGGATTGTTCGGCCATTTTAAATGTATAAAACATGAATGGAGCTTGGAGATCTTCCATTAAACTCAATGAAAGTAGATATATACTTTCATTGATTAAACCAATGAAAGTAGATATAAGAGGTAGGGCACAGTAACGCATTACAGCTAGCCAACTGTCGCATATAAGACTGAGGGAGGAGTTTTCTGCTTCAACCTGAGTCCTATGAAAGTTAGTGGCCGCTCAGTTGAGCCCTCATATGACACCAGAGACCCTTACTACAGAGACACTGCTACGCTGTCCCCCTCTGGTGGCATCTGGGTGAAACTCTGCCTCTAATTTGCTCACCCACTCACCCTTTGGTCTTGCTTGCCTGGATCCTCCCTCTTGGGCAAGCCAGAGGGGAGAGCAAATTAGGGGCAGTAGTTCACCAAGAAATCCACCAGAGGCGACACCGTAGCTTATTCTCTGGGGGTAAGGTTCTCTGATGACACAGAGGATGAGTCTGGATTCATCTCAGATTTCCCTCTGGAGTGTCGAATATATGTGATGACGTCACTACAGTCATAAGCGGACAGTGTACAAGAACAACTCTTCTGACCGTGGAAATAAATATACATTAATTTAAAGATATTTTAAAGGAAAATATTCTAAAATTATACTAATTCATACGTGTCGGCCCATTTCATTAAGATTTTTCAATTACAATGCATTCAATTTATGTGTATATTCCTTTATTAAAATCCAATATGATACCTCATTATTTATTTCATAGCAGATATTGTCAAGTTGCCCAGAAATAATTTAATGTTCTTTTCTATTCTCGCAAATACTTTTGAGCTCAAGTTCAATAATTGAGCAATTGCCAATAGCAATCTTTTATTCAATAATTGGAATGAGAAATTCCTATTGTGTCGCATATAAAGAAATGATAGATAATTCAATCAGTTATTGAATGGCATTTAAACTTATGTCTACTCTAAATGCTCTGTAGACTTGTCTAAATTTTTAATTAATTACCCGTTTTCTTTCTGGTCCCATCGCGTCAGTTCAAAGTCTTTTGTGTTATCTCTGTTACTATTGTTTGCTAAGCCCAGTTTGCACAAGTTTTCCTCCTTCACTTTTTGCCGCAAATGATCCTTGGACATGATTTAATTAAATCGCGGCCTTATCGTAACGTTGCCTCGTAATAAAGTATGATATACCGGGTGCGATTTTTTCAATGGCACTTTGAGGCCTTGGTTACAAAAATGAAAATATTTCTACACTAGTAAATCCGATTGTAGCCATTTTTTCAGTGCTTACATTTAGGACATCAAGGCACATTCTCACTCAATTAAATTTCCATTAGCATGAATAT
>LR138248.1:10757-68870 GCA_900659605.1 Tisbe holothuriae | reverse complement strand
CTGGCTATGAAGTAAAGGTTGCAGATATAGCCATGTTCAAATTTCCGCATTTTTACTAGGTTAAGTGATTTTCACGCAAATTTTCCGTCATTACTATACCTATTCTTTGCGCTTTTTGCTCCACTACCTCAGCCGGAGCAAAAAAGAAAGAAAAGCTTTTTTTTCTTTTTTTCTCTCTCTCTCTTTCTGTTTCTTTGCTTCTTTTTCCTCTCTTCCCGCCGCCGCCGCCGCACCGCCGTTGCCGCTCGCTCAGCAGCAGCAGAAATCGCCTCAACGAGGTCCGACTCCGAAGCAATTCCAGCGGCAACATCAACACAAAGCATCACAGCAACACCTACGAAGAGACCGAGACGTCCACAGTGGGACCAGACTCTGACGACGCCACAGAGAGTGCTGCTATCCTATCGGGGAAATACCGACGACCACAATCACAAAAGCACAGTAGGAAGACTTGATAGCCGTTATCGGTCCACGTCTCAAGACCTTCATTTCTTCCAGATGTCCGCCTCCGAACCCATGATCACCAACGACACGCCCGCCGCCACCACGGCGGTGGTGGCCACGAACGGCGCCACGCCCACCGGCGTCTCCAAGATGACGTTCCCTTCCGCGCGCATCAGCCTGCTGGACGACGACGGCGTACAGCCCAAGGACAAGTACCCGTTCACGTGCACCATCGTGGCCGAGTACGACCCAGAGGGAATGCTCGTGAGAATCACCAACGCGCAGACGCAGCAGACACAGCAGGAGTTCCTCGTCAAGAAGACGGCGGAGAGCGCGCGCATGGGCCGCAGAGGAATCGTGTTCCACCTCGACATTGAGACCATCCTCATCAGGTTCCAGGAGGAGGAGACGGCGAGGAAGTTCGCGCAGATGGTCAACAGCATCCGCCAGGGATCCAAGGCGTCCGTGTTCAAGGACAGGACCGAGGACGCGTCCGCCATGCAGTACTTCCAGTTTTACGGATACCTCTCACAACAGCAGAACATGATGCAGGACTACGTGCGCACGTCCACATACCAGAAGGCAATCCTGTCCAACCTGGCGGACTTCAAGGACAAGGTCGTTCTGGACGTGGGCGCGGGCTCGGGCATTCTCAGTTTCTTCGCGCAGCAGGCCGGCGCCAAGCGCGTGTACGCAGTCGAGGGATCGAGCATTGCCAAGCACGCTGAGCAGCTCGTGAAGGCCAACAAGGTGGACCATATCATCAAGGTCATCTCGGGCAAGATTGAAGAGATCGAACTGCCCGAAAAGGTGGATATGATCATCTCTGAGCCGATGGGATACATGTTGCTCAACGAGCGCATGTTGGAGACGTTCCTGCACGCGAAAAAGTGGCTTCAGCCGGCCGGTCGCATGTTCCCTTCACGCGGCGACCTGCACGTGGCCCCGTTCACGGACGAAGCGCTCTACATGGAGCAAATCAACAAGGTCAACTTCTGGTATCAGGAGTACTTCCACGGCGTGAGTCTTGGCACATTGCGGGACGCCGCCCTCGTCGAGTACTTCCGCCAGCCCATCGTCGACACCTTCGACATCCGTATATGCATGGCCAAGACGAAACGACACATTATCGACTTTGGAAAGGCGGACGAAACTGAGCTGCACCGAATTGAGATCCCGCTCGAGTTCCACATGCTGCAGAGCGGCACCGTGCACGGGCTGGCCTTCTGGTTTGACGTGGCGTTCATCGGAACAGGAGCCACTGTCTGGCTGAGCACTTCGCCCACAGAGCCGCTCACACATTGGTACCAGGTGCGCTGCCTGCTGGAGACGCCCATCTTCGCCAAGGCGGGCCAGGTGCTCACTGGGCGCGTGCTGATGGTTGCCAACATGAGGCAGAGCTATGATGTCACCATCGAGTGCGCCATTATGGGCACGGACATCAAGTCGCAGAACTCGTTGGACCTAAAGAACCCGTACTTTAGGTACACGGGTGTTGCGCCTGCGCCACCTCCAGGCGAGAACAACCAGTCGCCGTCAGAAACGTACTGGAATGAGATGGACATGCAGGGCGCACGACAGGTGAGATCTATTTAGTGCCTACAGTTGATAATAGATGGCTAATTTCTGGCTCTTCATTTTAGGCTGTCAATCTTGTGAACGGCATGATTGTGGATGGGCTGGGACACGTGTCCCTAGATGGAGGAGCTCAGGTCCAGCAGCAGGCTCACGTGCATGCAAACATCCATCAAGGTAAAAAGGCCATTCTTATGAGTTAATAACGACGCAAGTACAATATTCAATATTATTTCCAGGCTCCATTCCCGCCACTGGCCGCAAGGACACAACCTCATCAACGTCCAACCGCGCCGCCACGGTCCCAGTCAGCGCGGCCAACTCGCTCCAGTTCCAGCAGCTGATAGGCGGCGGAGTCGCACCCAGTCTCCTCGGGGGCACCGCCTCTGCCTCTGCAGGGCCCACCGTCACCATGGCCGGCGTCCAGCAGCAAGCGCTTAACCTTGGCACCGGTGGCCCGCTGCTAATCGGGGACTATCTGCAGCAGGCTGCGGCGGGCGGCGTCATGATGCCTCAGCAGCAGCAACAGCAGCAACAGCAGCAACAGCAGCAACAACAGCCGCAGCAGCAGCAAGTGTTCAGGCAGTGAGCGCAGGGGTGTGTTTACCAGCAAAAGGTGGCCAAAAGCAAAAACCAGATTGACTGACAGACGTGTATCTATTTTGGAGAACTCTTCTCTCCCAGAGAAACTTTTTTTCCATTCTCCTGTTTTCCCTCCGAAAAGTTAAGTACATTATTCAGCCTTTACTTGTTTCTTTTCTCCCCTTGGGATGGTAAGCAACTGGACTCATTGTCCATTCCAGAGGAATAAATTTTAAGCCACATCACACTATAAACTAGTTTTATTGGAGAGGGAATTGAATCAAATACCATGAGACAATATGAAAACAAGAAATTAACTAAAATTACACAGTGCATAATACGAACATTGACATCAGCCCGACATTGAACGCATTTTCTTCAAACTGAGAAAGAGTATTAGAATTGCATCATTAACTATTGCAGAAGAAGCATCAACACTGAATATCCCGCCTTAATAAGAATACCAATTGGACGAAATGTTTTAAGCACATCCCCCAGAAGGGAAAGAAAAAGAATTATTTTAAAATTGTGAATAATGATATTACTACCATATTGAAATCTAAAAAGGACGCTCGATTGATTGAACCCTTTCAACCAAGTTGTTAGACCAATGTGCCGAATATTTGCATAAAAGTTACTTTCTCATATTGAGGAAGGATTCAAAATCTTTGTAGGGTAGTTGCTAAAGAATTGGTAGTAACGGCGAGTGGGGGGAAATCTCTCAAAATAAAGTAAGAGTTGAAATACAAAAAGCAGGTAATTAGATTGTTGCACCCCGATGGCTTTAGTTACTTAGCCGATACTTGGTTAAGACTAGAGGCTGATTTTTATTCTCTTCGTTTCAAGGCTAATCGTATTTTAAAATAGGAATTTACTAACTAAGGGCGCGTCCAGACCTAATAGAGAAAACCAATAAATCACCAATAAATTGCACATGCACAGCGCTGAGCTTCTCCTATTCAGTGGCAACTCAGGCCTGAGGAGGCAATAAATTGCTGCAATTTATTGGTGATTTCTTGATTTCTCTATTAGGTCTGGAAGCGCCCTAAAAGATTTTAACTTATTTCGCGATTAGATTAAATAGGAAAACAAAAATCTGCCTCAGAAGTCTGGATGTGCTTCTGGGAAAAGGCGGACTTTTATAATTATAGTGTGGGTAACATTTAATACGCAAAAAGCTTTTATCATGTGATAAATGACGTTTACTTTAAATTTTATTATTCACTTTCCTTCAAAGTAGTTTGGTGTAACAGTACGTATTAATATTTGCATTATGTAAGTATGATTTTGATAGTAGGCGAGACATTGATTTATATAATTGTTTTGCGAGTATAGCTGCGTTGAGTAACAAGATCTCCATTATAGCTCCTAAGTAGGCTTTGAAATAATTGTGTTTGCTTCTTCACCTTTAAATATCTAAAGCAATTTTAAAGCCATGTTTATGTTGCCGATTCGTGGTTTGATATACAAGCACATTCGACTTCGACTGTTTTGAGTATAGTTTTCACTTAGCACGATTGATCGTTCCTTGAGCCTTCGTCTGCTCTACTCAACCTTCTTCGCCCTTCGCTTCACCTTGGGCGTGGCAATCTTAGCCACGACCTCCGCCGCCTCATCGCCGCTCTCCCCATCAAACAGCGACCTCATCATGCTCTGCATGTCCTTGGAGACCGGGTGGAACCCCTGGTCCTTGAGCAGGGTCTGCTTGTTGGGCGCGGTGGCCGCCGTCGGTGACGAAGCCGATGCCGCCCCCATGAAGAAGTCCTTGTTGAGGATTCTGTAGAATAGCACGGCGTTCATGGTGATGATGGTGGCCAGTCCGATGGAGCCGGCCGTGAAGAAGACGAAGGGCACGTTGTCGCGGTTGACGGTGATCCAGCGGGTCATCCAGCCCAGGAGGAGGATGCGGAAGAGCACGAACGTGGCCACGTTCAGCAGGGCGACGTTTCTGGAAGGAAGGGAATTGTTATAAAACCGTGAGAAGGGCAAGATCGTTGTCATGCTAGCCGGCCTTTGATGAAGTTTATTAATAGAATCTGTGTATTAATGCACATATCGATTCTCTGTTTATTTAGCCGAATTATCGGTTTCTAAGATTAGTTTTATTTACCTGTATGTCATGCTGTTCTTTGCGGGATATCCCTGAATAATAAACAGCTGCCTGAGGTGCAGGAACACCGAGTTGATCTCGACAACGAGTGCGAGTGACGCGTAGGGCAGGTACATCCTGGTGCTGGCGGCGATCGCGAAGCACGTGACGACGCACGCGTGGTGCAAGAGCAGCTCGTACGTGCTGCGCTTCGCGTTGTACAGCCACATGTCGAAGAAGTCGTATAGGAAGTAGCCGATGGAGAAGGAGACGAGCACGTGCGCCGTGTGCGTGAACGCGTAGATCATGTCGTCGCACATGGAAGGGTCGCGGTAGAACGCCAGCAGCGCCCACAGCCCGGTCATGGCGCTGTGTATGAGTGACGTCGCGACGTTCCGCCACTTCCACTGCGCCTTGCGCGTCGCCCCAGCGGCAGCCGGCACTACATACCCGGTGAAGTAGTGCACGACGGTGAAGAAGAAGAACCCGCCCCCGATGAAGCCGAGGTACGGGTTGAAGTCTCTGTCGTCCGGCACGGCGTTTGAGTAGTGACCGCCGGATGTGGAAGAAGAGCCCTCGCTCATGTTGTGTCTGTTGTTGGCGGCGTCCGGGCCGAGCACGAATCTGGCCAGGAGCTGGCACGCCTCTGGGCTGATGGCGATCCTCGACGAGTGCGGTTCCAGCGGCGATGTGGCGTCCCAGTGTTGGCCGGTGTCCGAGCTGTGCACTGCGTTGGCGGTGTGTTCAGCTCCTTGCGGCAAGAGATCTGACCAAAAGTGAGACATTGTGAGGGAGATTGGGGAAGATTGAGATGAATTGCGTGTGCGCGACGCTAAGATCGGCACAATCTGCCTGGTCGCGGGGACGTCGTCGATTGGCTTGAAGATTGGCTGAGCACAAAACACAGGTCCAGCCACTTGGAGAGCGAGCAAGCAAGCGAACGCGAGAGGAGCTTTTGTTTTGTTTGGAATCTGTGTTGTTGAACTTGTTGTAGCTCAGCTTAGCTTAGCAGAGCTAGCTCAGTTGCCTGTGTCGTTTTTTACGCGCCTTTTGCGCACGCTGGGATCGTTCGATTTTTCAACACTTCAAAAATTATTATGATGATGCTGATGATGACGAGCTTATGCAACTTGAATCGTTTGATAACTGGGACAGGTTTTGGGGTCACATTATGTATTCTCGAAATATGTATTTTGCGTATCCACTTTTCAAAGAAGTTGTCAAGAGAAACTGTTGACCTCTCTTCGTTCGTTCTTGAGCGTTCCTAAGACGATGCTGCCCAAGGATGGCTTTTTTAGACACTCGTACGACTTTTTCTTTTCCTTGCTTTCCTTATAAAGACCCCAAGGAAGTTAAGGAAAATGAGCTGCAAGTTATGCTGCTGCTTTTTTTCTTGGCCCGTCGCTGCCCTGGTTCTCTTAGTGGTGAACGTTTGAGAGGCTAAAACATTTCCCCCACTGCTTCCCTCAGAAACAAGGAGTGTCCGCTCCCTTCTGCGTCTCTCTTAAGGCTATTGCGCTATAATGCTGCTGCTTTCTCTTTACTTTCCATGAGTCTTACAGAAGAGAGCAGAGGGAAATCCCCCCTTGAGGTCTTTTCACTCTATTCCTGCTCGTCTATCGGCCTTTCGTCCCATATGAAGGCCATGTTGTCCGTCGTTCTCCGCTCTTCTCGGGCCTCCCTAGGACGGTTTTAGTTGCCATGCATTCTTCTTTTACTATCCGAAATTGAAGACTGTGTTGGGCCTTTTTTGCTAGCAATCTCTCCGTTATATAAGTGGAAAGCCATTCAATATATATTCGGCTCTACAGTCTACACTGTTCCATGTAACTAGAAATAACTAGTTTCATGGTATTTGCAAACTAAGTGGGGATATGGTTCATGTTGGCAATGGAAATAGATTAATGCGATATATTAGGTTTCACTCGTTTAAGGTTACAACCGTAGGCAATAAAGATACCAATATTCGTAACTTTATATGAGCGTTAAATATGCAGATTCTTGTATGTAACATAATTTGACATAATCTACGTATATTCATTTTCTAAAAACTTGTCCAATATCGTTAATTCATTATAAGCTTTTACTCTTTATACCTCCATTCCAAGATAAAAAAAATTAAATGTGTGTTAACGAAAATTGACACTTAATTTCATTGCAATCCTGCATTAAAGAAAAATCCAATATCTCAGTTACAACATGACCACAGTAATTGGTGATAATATAAGTAAATTCACTAAATTGAATGAAATACTATGTTCTAGTAAATCTTGTCTTGCAAGTTGGTTTCTTTTTGAAGGCTCTATATATGCATATGTTAACTTTATACGGAGGGATATTGTATGTATTTCTACACAAATTTCCCATCATAGAGTTACCTACAAATGCAGCGAATGAAATGCTATTTTGCGACATTTGCGTTATTAATGATTTAAAGAAAAAACGCTATTCCTGAAGAGCGCAAAGAGGTTTCGCGATTCTTCCCCACCTCGTTCCGATGTCTTCGAGCTCAACCCGTCTTTTTAATCCTAACTCAGCCCACTTGAACGCATTATATTTTTTATCTCGTTTTGACACGTCTTCCAAGGAAGAGCGATGCCGCCCTAAAATTCGAAAATTACCCTTTCGCACTTAAATTCCTTCTTCACCATGTCGTTCGTGCTCCCCGCCGGGCTCTTCCCGTGCGTCCTCTGCCCGGACAACTTCGACGCCTACTCGGAGGAAGATCATCTCCGCGGACACGACTACCTCCTATTCAGATGCAAGGCGTGCCACCTGCAACGCAGGGCAGGGTCGGAGCTCTACAAGACCCTGGAGGACGCAAACCAGCACCTCAAGGAAGCGCACGCAGGAGGCAACGCCGCGGACATCATCGTGCCCCCGGAGGACGCGCGCCGCCTGCAGTGCAGACACTGCGACCGCTCCTTCTGGGCGCAGGCCTTCCACGTGGTGGGGTTGCATCTGAAATACCACCACAAGCTGGAAGTAGTTCCAGACGCTAGCAATGCCAAGGAGCACGTGCAGTTTGAGTGCGCCATGTGCCCGTTTAAGGCAGACTCACACGTGCATTGGAAGAACCACTTTGGAAACGATGGCTGCGGGTCATGCTCGGCCTCGGCGCCGCCGAGACAGCGCCGTCGTCAGCCTTCCGCTTCTCCGCACCGTCGCTTCCGCAACAAAGACGACCCCGCCGCCCCGCTCGACGCCATCACCCTTCGCATCTACGCCGACATTGAGGAGCGGCGCCGGTGTGCGCTATGCGGATTCGATGCCAAGACGTCCATTCACATCCACGGCCACCTTTGCTCCCCCGCCCACCTCGCAGAGCTCCGAAAGCGAGGCGAGTGGTCCTGCCCGATATGCGAGATGGACGAGGAGGAGCTGACGGAGGAAGGCTTCATGGCGCATTTGAAGAGCGACAAGCACCAGCGCGTCATCGAGATGATGGATCAGATCGAGCGCAGGTGCGAGAAGCAGGAGGAGGCCACAAAACGCACTAACGTCAAAAACAGCAGCCCGCCAGAGATCCCACCTAATTACCTTCAGAGGTACCCGTCGCCCAGATCCAAACGGCGTTCGTCTGGAGGAAGCACCCCGCACAATAAGTCGTCGATATCTGAACGGCGCTCATCGAGAGGAAGCACCCCTCGCAATCGCAGCCATCAGTCTCCGAGAGACCACCGTCAATCGTCGAAGAAAAGTACCCCTCGCAATGACAGCTCCAGGCGGGGTACGTCGACACCGACTAAACAGCACCGGGATGCCAACGATCGTCATGACAGGAGTCCTACTGATAAAGACAAAAACAGTCCCAGGAGGTGCCCCAGGAGCTCTAAGAAGGGCCCCAGAACTCCGACAAGGAGTCCTAGTGCCGGTAGCATGCGGAGAGGCCACAATGGTCATCACCGTAAAAGTTCTTCAAGGAGAGACGACATGAGCCCCGTCCGGGCCCGACAGAGCCCTGAGATGGAGAATAGGGCCTCGCATCGTCAAAGCCAAAGCCCTGCTCTCCGTCGCAGCAGGAGTCCAATCCGTCGAAGCAGAAGTCCTGACCGCCGGAGTCCCATTCGCCGAAGCAGGAGTCCCATTCGCCGAGGCAGAAGTTCTGAGCGCCGGAGTCCTATTCGCCGAAGCCCCGTTCGTCCAGTGAGAAGCCCTGTCCGCCGAAGCAGAAGCTTTGACCGTCGGAGCTTTAGTCCCATGAACCGAAGATGCAGTAGGAGTCCGGAGCGCACTAGACACCGGCGTACTCCGAGTCCTAGACGCAGCAGTGAAAGCCCAAGGCGCTTTAGCAACAGCCCACGCCAGAGGCCCTACAGAGGCCACATCATTGGGTCTCCTCACAAGCGATTCAGATCTCAGAGCCGATCACCGCTAAGACGCTTCAACGACGACGACGGGAGCCCTCGGCGCGGGCGCCAGAGTTTGTCCCCTCGTCGGAGCCGCTCCCCGCTTCATCGCGATCCCCGTCCCAACATCTATTGCAAACTCTGTAAAGATGAGTTCATGGACCTTCGTGAGCAGGACGACCACTTCAAGTCTTCCGACCATCTTGACCGAGTTCGTCCGACTTCTGTCTTCTGGATCGGGTGCCTGGTGTGCGGCGTGAAGGGGCGGCAGGTGGACAAGCAGCAGTTCATCGACCACATCTACAGCGAGGAGCACGTGGAGACGCTGAAGCGGTATCCGGACGGGTTGAAGGTGGCCAGAGGGGGGAACAGGGGCCGCGGTCGAGGCGGCTTTAGGCGCTAATCATGATCAACACAGCCAACATATAGGAAATAATGATTCATTCAGGATGCAAATGTATGATTACTTAAAATGTATAACAATATGATGATGTCTGTAATACTCTTACGAAAGCTTTCAGTAATTATGAAATTTGAGTGCTTCCAATGCAACCTTGTCTACGTATTTTTTTGCCGTAAAATAACTTGTTGTTAAGAATATAATAAATTTAAGAAGATATTATTCTGAATTATCCTTTAAGCGTTAATGTAATTTTTTGGAAAGTTAATAGTAATAGATTATCTAAGATTTTGTCGATCGTGGAAGGAAAGAACCATCGAACTGAGACAAGAAGGAAAGGTTTCTGTGGAAAAAAGGATTGTTGTGACAACATTGATGGAAACAGAGCAGCTTAAGAGCTAATCCGGTAATAGGTTGGGTGATTGAAGTAAAAGGGAGGACAGTCCAAGTACAGTGTTGTCCGTCAGTGTGTAGTTTCCCTTCCATCTTGTCCTATTTCGATGGAAAGAACTTTCGTTGCAGGAAAGTTTTTCTTCCGTTTAAGATTTTCCTCCGTCATTCGAATTTGGCGCAACTTGCTTTCCCGAAATTATCAAAACAAACCTCTCTTAATCCATCTGCGAATATAAATAAACTGCATCATGTTATCAAATGTGCCTCGAATTTTGTTGCCACGCCCTCACGGCACATTACTGACCTGCAGTGCGTCTCTTCGAAGCCTTCCCGCCCCTCCAGATGGACATGACACGCCCCCATACCAGTCCAATCCGACAGCCCCGCCCCCAAAGGTGGTCCTGACAACGCCAGTGTCCTACCAGAAGGCGGAGCTCAAACGGCTCAATAAGATCAAGGCGAGGGCGTGGCAGCTCCGTTCTGAAGGGCTCTGTGACGGCGACAGACATATCGCCCCACTCATCAAGTGCAGAATCTCCAGCTTGGATCACTACCAGAACCAGACCTACTCCAAGTACAAGCCGCTCCCGCTCGCGTCCAAGCAATGGATGAGTAGAAAGACTATCGGAGACTACTTCACCTTCACCGGACAGGGGAAACCGGGCTACAGACCGAGACAGGCGAACAACTCCTTTGATGCGTACGGACTGGACCAGCGCCTGCTGCAAAATCTCCAGCAGATGGGAATGCGCCGACCGACGGAGATCCAAGAGCGGGCCATCCCCAAGGTGCTGGCCGGTGAGAACTGCCTCATTGCGGCGGAAACGGGCAATGGAAAGACGTTGGCATTCCTCGTGCCGCTGCTGCAGCAGATCTTGGCCATTAAAGAGGTCACTCAGAAGGAGAACCGAAGGGTCAACGCTCCGATAGGCGTTGTTGTTGGGCCAGGTCGGGAGCTGGCAGAGCAGATTTACAGGGTGGCAGAGGCACTGGCCGCAGACACTGGGCTGCAGCTGCGTCTGGAGTTGGGCAAGCGAGACGACGGGGACAGAACAAGCCTGAGAACGAGGGCGCTCACAGGGGAGCGAGGCGAGGTCGATCTCCTTGTGGGGTCTTTTGGCGCCGTGGATAACCTCTCCCGGAATAAGCTGTACGACATGAGCCGCACGCATCACGTCGTGTTCGATGAGGCCGACACCATGCTGGACGACACGTTTAACAAGTACACGGTGCGATTCCTGGAGCGACTGAAGACTCCGCACCGGTTCCAGATGACGTTTGCAGGCGCGACCTTCCCTCACGACCTGACGCTCGTCTTCAAGGACCTCTTTCCAGCTGAGGACCTGACGGAGGTCACCACAGGGCTGCTGCACAGGGTGATGCCGCATGTGAGACAGTACTTCCTGCGAACGCCGGCTGTTGGCAAGACCGAGTACATCATACCCACACTGGAGCAGGACCTCATCAAGAATCGTCCAATTGTCATCTTCAGCAACAAGTCGTCCACGGCCAACTTCTTAAAGCACTACCTATCCGAGGAGAAGGGCATCCCATGCGCCAGCTACAACGGACGTCGAGACCTGCAGTCGCGCTCCGCAGAGTACGAGCGCTTCCTCACGGGCGAGGTGAACGTGCTCTCCTGCTCTGATTTGGCATCCCGCGGTCTGGACACGGCCCACGTGCGACACGTGCTCAACTACGACTTCCCGCTAAACATGAGCGACTACATTCACCGGGCTGGGCGCGTGGGCCGCGTCGGTCAAGTGTCGGGCGCGCGCGTGAGCAACTTTGTGGGTGGGCGCGTGCAGATCCACCTGGTGCAGCAGCTGGAGGAGGCGCTGCGGCGTGGGAAGGAGATTCCCGATGTTAATAGTAATGTCATCAAGATTATAAAGGAATACGCGGAGAGGAAGGCAGAGCTTTCTGGTGGCTTTGAAGAAGGAGGAGAAGAACAAGATTATTCTGTGACATAAGATATTAAAGATATCGTTGCCACCTTATCCTGGAATAAATTGAATTTCTACACATCAAAGGTCACTTTTCTCGCTCAAAGTACTAGATTGAGTTATCATAAACTTCCTTCACAGACGCCGCTTCCAATGACGTCATACCGATCAAGATCTTCTCTGATTTGATCTTTTCAACTCGAAGCATTTTAAACCTAACACATTGATTTATAAGCATTTATGAAGATATTATATTGGACTATTTTAAGAGTTAAATATGAAGGATTTTATAGTGGTTTGCTCTGTATTTTGTTTACGCCATTGTGAGATTGATCAAGGGCCTCTATATATTAGAGGCCCTTGGTTTGATCCATGCTTTTAACACCCTTGTCTAGATCTTTATTTACTCTGCTCCGTTTTCCTGTAGGCGACTCATGTATGCGTACAACATTGTTTTATCGTTACCACCTTGAGTGTGCGTCCAGATAATTAGTTTCATAGTTACAGTACTACTTCCACCAGAGTAAGCATTATGATTATTACGATGCCTATGCGGGATTTTGTCTTGGAATCGAGTATTTAAGAGTATTTGTAATGACTTCTCCTTGCGTCAGAATCCTCCATCTTACTTTCACATTAAAATCTCCTTTGTCATGTCGACCACACAACCAAGGATAGATTAATTCCGCCAGGAATCAGGGACGGCATTGCTCTTATATAATAATGTCTCGTTTACTATTATAATCCACGTCCAACTGTCATCCCTGACCCAAGAGAGCAAACATTCATCGTTGGAGACGTCGAAAGCCAGAAAATCTCACTTTCCCTAATCGAGTGATTGAGCAAATTGCCCATTAAGAGATTAAACGGAAATTGATTTGTGATTATATAAAACTTTTTGCTTCCCACGAAAGTAAATAATCTCCTCCTTCCTCCGAGCTTTCTCTTCTATCTTTTGCCAGGTTTGCATGTTTTCGCCAACGGGGTTCATTCATCAAAGGCTGTGTGACGGGGGCTCCTCCCGAAATATCCCGCGCCGCCGCCGCTCGCTTGATGGAACAAGAAGAAGCTTCACAAAGGCCGAGAAGGCAAAAGGATTTTCTTTAGCACTCTCTCTCTTCGCCTAGGTAACAGGGACATGGCCGGGGGCGGGAGGATGTAGCGACTTGGATGCACTCCCAATGTTGGAAGATTTAATAACGTAAAGAATGATAAAAACCACTGAACTTATCTCAATGACACATGAAAATAATCGTCACGTATGTTGATCTAATATTGCAACCTTGGGCTACATTTTATCCTCTTATCTAATATGGTGCTATGTATAGTCTGTGCAACAAGAAACTTTGTAAGCCCAGGCTGTTTCCCGGTCCTTTGGAAATCTTTGATATATTAATACTATTATTATGCATATTCCATTATTAATAATAATATTATTATTCTTTGTGTCACGCTCGCTCCCATTTTTTTTCTCACAGCGCAGGGAACAGACTTTTTCTATCTAGGCAAAAAAGAGAATAAGGAGAAGGATATCTTGCAAACCCTGCTGTGATGGCAGATGTGAACTTTCATTATGAGATTTTGGCAATGAAAAAGGGGAGAAAATGGAATCATTTGTGTGGCCTAATCTTGCATAACATTGAATAAGTTTAAAAACGTTAAACAGCTAAGCAGTTTGCGCCAAACTTAAGATGGTTTTCTCTGGCAAGTGTGGGTTCTTAATTTCACGGTAAATAAGCATGTACAATATACGGTATACGGTATCAAAAAAGTACGTGCTGAGAAAAAAGATCAGTTCCATAAACACTAATTCAGTTACATACATTATATGGTATATTAACAACTCCTTTAATGTTGTATCCTAAATTATCCCCCATTCCTGTTTCTCTGCAATCTATATTTGTCCAGCAACCTGCATGATCCAATTTTCCGCCTCCATTCTTACTTTTCCTGTCTCGCCAGACATGATCAAGTGAGCAACACATGAATGACCATTGAAGAGAGGGGCAGAGTACATAACAGAGAGTCACCAATGATAGTGAGCACTGAGCAGGCCAGCTGTAAAATTGACCAATAGCTGCATTCAAGGGATGCATGTATCCATGTACTTCAATCAACTTAAGTTGGACTTTCAGCTTCTCTCCCTCAGAGTCCCTCTACACTGTATTGTGGTTTTCTTGCTGTAGCTAACCTTCCCCCACTTACTCTATCCACTTAGCAATTAGCTAACACTGCAACATTCCAACAGGGAGAGAACGGAATTACGATGCTGACATGGACAGGAAAGAGTTGACCTCAATTGGGGGAGAATGGTGGATTTAATTCACACAATGGATATCCAAGATGTGCGTTAACATTCTATTACAGGATGGTGTGCGAGAGGTGCATAATGAGATTCTTAATAGAAAACGTATGTGTATAATATACGTTATGATATCGCATGATTCCGTGTGCTGCCGAATATTGGATTCTAGAGCCTGGAAGTACCACTAAGACATGATGACCTAGAGAAAGAGGTTTTTTGGCAGACTAGATGACGCTTACTTCCGCTCGAGTAACACAATTAGCCCTGGGTGTGTACTTTGCAGAGAGATGGAAACAAAGGGTGTGGCGTGTGCTTTAGACCCCAATATCTAAACAATAATATATGCATATGATAAATGTATTTTGAAAGATAAAATTGATGGCTCATGACACGACGGGATATCGAGGTTAAGCATACTCTTGATAGATGAAGTTTTGCATCATTTTATAAAAGAACACGCACAGTTATTCCAAATGATGAAATGGTTTCCTTCGTCTTGAACTAAAAGAAGGCGAAAATGCTTTCACTCTGTTCTATGCAGCAAAAATGAATGATTATGCGTCATACTCGGTGCAAATACGGATATCTTTCATGTATTGATCCTTATGCTAGTACTGAAGGTCACATGACCTTGAAACACAGTAGGATCTTTTATATAGTGAACCTTATGCCATACTGAAGGCCACATGGCCTTGAAAACAGTAATCTAGTGTTAAGTCTTGTACAAACAAGTATAGACTAAGCAGCAAGATCATCAGTAGCGACCATAAAATTCAAATTGCATTCTTTGAAGGCTTCTTCTCTTGTATGCATGTCTATAAGCAGCTTTTTTTCAGACGATGCATATTGAACATGTTTAGCGCAACAACACAATGAATTTGCTACAGAACATAAAAAGAGGGGAAATCGCCTAATTGACATTCAAAGCACGACCAGAGAATGTATAAACTGCTGCTACTGAAGTGCCAACTACACTTTATTACTGCAACGACGGAGAAATATATAATGGAAGGAAAAGGAAGCAAGAAAAATAATAATAACAGTTTAAAGAAGGAGTTGCCTCAGTCGATTGTCTTTTGCTTTCAGTCGTACTCCCGTGTTGCAACGCTTCTATTCTAGTTAGGGTTGCCAGTCTTATTTAAAGTAGTAGGAATGGATCTATACATCTTCAAGCTTTAATAAGTTAATATGTGTTGTCCTTTTGTCCCGAATTCAAATAATAGATTCCTTCACGTTAAACAAATGTCCTTTAAACCTTACGACAAGGGAACACGGAAATCTATTTTATTGCATTTCTACTGAACCCCATTTTAAAGTGGCCTTCCTTTCACCGCCACAATAATGCAATAAAACTCCCAATTTTCCAACCATTATCAAAGGAGAGTGCAAAATATATAATTTAGCGTTTTCTTCCTCCATCTCTTTCATCATCATGGCAAACATTATCCCTTTTCTTTGCTCTGTCTCGTCTGATTTATGTTACTACAAATCCGCAAGAAAGAAGGAAAGATCGAAGAAAAAGAAAACTAATGTTGCTATACCGCCGTATATTTGCGTTGAGTTGTATATTGGCGCAATTAGTACAGAGAGAAATATGCGGGGGAGGTGGAAAAGAAAACCATACGCATTACTGAGCATAAGGAAACATGATATTTGCTTCTGCTTTGCGTACAAATCATATTATCCAACAGTTTGCCAAAACACAAATTTGTTTGTTCTAAAATAGTTGTACATGTTTATTTCCTTTCATAGTTACATTATGGACATTTTGTGTTAATATTGTGTTTCCTCTAAATATATCCGTGTTATGAGTAGCTTTGCCTTTGTTCACACATTTATCTTTAAATAGTCGCTTAATTTCTCTTGTTTCCAGCATATATAACAAATATAATTTACTTCATCAGATCAACATTTGTGGCCCGATAAACTGACTTGTTAGCAAGTAGATATCTGTCCTACAATAACTTTTTCTCTTGTTACATACTTTTTGTGCACTCTGTATGGCAACCAGAAAGAGACAACAGCAGTGCAGCAGCAACACACACCTTTTTTGAAAGATCCTTCTTCAATGTTTCCTTCTTCTTGTGCACAGATTGACGAGCTGGTTGAACTGAGAACTCCTTCAATGCATTAATCCCCCTTTTCCTCATCTTATTGTGCAGAGAGTGAAGGCTGAAGAAGGAGAAAGTTTTCTTGTTCCACTTCAGGGTTGACAGGGAAGCTGACAAATGAGCGAGCATCACAAAGTAAAACCTCATTCAGAACTCCAATCTGGCGTCCCTGCCCCTGTTTTGCACTCGATCGCGGTTCACATTTGTGATCAATCAAACCTTCCTTCATATCCTTATAGGTGCACAACAACGTCCTTGAGTGTGTTGTTTATACTCTGGTGGCCTTCATCGCTGCCTGCCCAGAGCTGAGTCTCCCTCACCACCAACCACCACAGCAGGCTGCTGCTGCTCCCGCTCCTCCTGCTCAACGTCCTCTTTCAACGGCTGCAGCAACTGATCCGTCTCTAACGCCGGCTGAGTCGTTTGCTTGCCACCCGGGCTGAGCTCCACATCTAGCAGTCGTTGCATCTCCCCGTTGCTGCCGTTGCTGTTGTTGCTGCTGGCGTTGTTGGGCATTATGGGGTCGAGGGTGCCGCTGCGGGGGGACGACAGCTTCTCAGTCATCTCTAGCCGCGTGGTGTTGCGGTCGACAATCATGGTGGACTGCTTACGTGCGCCTGCAATATTTGTCATGTTAAATACTTTACATGCACGGTTTAAAGGCCGTGTTACCTGAATAGTATACAGACTTTGAGAAGTCATCCATGGAGCTTCTTTTCCTGAGTATGCAGAAGCAAGCCTTCCTGGCGTACATGCAGAGCTGCCGCTGGAACTTCTCCCCAAAGATTGTGTAGATGAAGATGTTACACGATGAGTTGACCGTCACCAGGAGGTTGGAGATCTCTGAAATCGAGATAAGGTCATATATGTGTATGATAAAGCACCTCTCGACGAGCGTCATTCGCAGACACAGACAGACAGTCAGCGACGATGCTTTATCTCTTCTCAGCACTTATAGAAGAAATATTCCCCTCATATAAAATGCTCTTACGAGAGAGAATGGAAGAAATCCTTTTTCTCCCTCTTCTTACCGCGGCTGACAAAAGGCCGGCAATAAATTCCATTTCGCCCTTTTCCTTCTTCCTTCTCTCAGCTTCCTGCCTTTTCTTTTTCCCGTTCTATTCCTCTTTCTCATCATCATAAAGCGCGTGAGAGCCAAGGTGGGTAAGGGTTGCCAGATCAGGAAACAGCATGTAATAAATTAAGTAACCTACTGGCAACTGTTACTTTATCCTTCTGGCAACCCTGATTCTAAATTTGTTTGCGTAAACCTTGAACGAAAGCCGTAACCGCGTAGGCCTTCTTCCCCATATTATCTAGGCCTGGTCTAAATCCAGCCTTATTTTCTTCCAGTGGGAAGAAGCTTTGAAACAATATGTTTATTTGCTTAGGAGATATAAATTTCGAGTGTTACAGCAGCAGATATTCGAGCTTTCTTACCGCCCTATATCATGAAAAGGAAAGAGGGGGAAGTGAATATCTCTCAAATAAGCCTCTCTTGGCTTACTGCACTCCTGTTGTATATCCTTTAGCTCTCGTTCGCACATATTTTTGCCATTTCCTGTCGAAATGAAATATGTCCTACATAGTTCCCTCCCCCTTTCCCTTCTAAGAACTTTTCTCTAAAACCGCAACGGAATAAAATGTAGAGATCGAAAGTGCATTTTAGCAAAACTGCATTTCTGGGAGTCGAAAATAATGATGAACGAACAACAATCTTTTGTTAATTTTTTAGTCATTCAAACTGACTCTTTTCTGATCTTCTTGTAATTATTACCTGTGAGTGGTTTGTAGCTGATGCTAAAGAGCTCCATGATGTTTACGATGAACGGCAGCACGTTGCAGATGAGGAAGACGAGCACGACGATCATGAGCATCACGGCCAGCTTCATCTCCTTGCGCTGATTGGACGACAGGGTCACGTGACGGCTGTTGGAACGTCTGAAAGAGAGGTTAAGAATCTTTTAGTGCCTTCATCGAGTAGCTTCTACTGTATTCCTGAAGCCAATTTAGGCATTCATTGAAATATGCGGGTTTCCATAGATGTGTTGCACACCCTCCGCTTATGCTAATGCGGCGCATCTGCGCTGGTTACCCATGTGCTGTCTCTTCTTTTCACCACCTCCTTCTCCTTCTCGCCAATAAGTTTTTGCTGTCATCCCAGAATCCTCAGTGTGAAGAAAGTCTTAATTTTATGCCAAGGCTGAACACAAGAAAGGTCTGCAGCTGTGGCCACAAGAAAACTTAACACTTCCGTTTTGGTCTCGCAAAAACTTCTTACCTGACGTCTAGGAACATTAGCAGGTTCATCACGGACAGCCCCGTGAAGGGCAGCGTGTACATGAAGACGAGGTACATCCACGTGATGTAGACGCTGATGTAGACGGGGTTCTCCCTCATGGGCGTGGTGATGATGGTGGGCGGCTTGGACGGGTCGACCGTGTGGTACGTGATCTCGAAGAAGCGGGAGATGTTGTAGAGGAAGGCGAACACGATGAGGGCGAGGATGCAGATCTTGGTGCGGCCGTACGTGATGAAGTCGGGAGCCCTGAAATAAAACGTACATTATGGCATCCCTGAACTCTATATAGGAGCCCTGAGAAGGGCAAGTCCAAGAATGAATGATGATTACGTCGACATAATGGTGCATATTGCTTCCGAACATCGATCTTACCATAACATGAAGCATATGACGTTGTGTTAGTCCCGTTTGCCAAGTCAGTTCATTATATACAGGTGGGCCTGGTGAAGGGTGCATAATCGTGTTTATATTCTCAGCCATATATCGTGTAATCATAACAATATGCTACATATGATGTACCTTCCGGCTGCATATCATAAAGGGTCAACAACAACAACAACAAGGAGAGTAGCTGGCTGGACCGCAAATCAAATCTCGTGCAACCACCATTATTATGATGATCTCAGCCTCTTGCAGCAGCGAGCCGCGCAGCAGCTCTATCGATTTGTTTGAAGTAGACGGAGGAGGAAAACGATTTTTCATCCCAAGATAGGCCTCGACTCCTCCATTCTCCTCTCTCTCAAGAATAATAGTACACGCAGGGGATTTTCCAAATAGAATAGTTTTGATGCCTTTCTCATAATCCATCATGGATCGCCACCTCAGCAGCCTTTTTACCTGAGCGGCCAGCAGATGACAATGTATCTCTCGATGGTAACGCACAGCGTGCTGTAGACGGAGCCGGTCTGCGCGATGAGGCCGAGCGCGTACACGCTGGGGGTGATGTACGGGAACACGTCTTGGTAGTACCACGCGAGCATGTGGCCTTCCGTGTAGCGGTAGATGGCTGGAAGGCTGGAAAAAAGAATATTCATTCAGATGAATTGCACTTTTTCAAACTTAAAGCGCTTGTCATTCATAACGCGGGCCAGCTCGTCACATTTGGCCCCTTCCAACGTTAGGGGATGTCTGCTCGATTTGCTCCAAAGTACTCTTGACTCTTCTTCGTCTCCACTCAAGCGTATCATGTATGCAAAAGGCCAAAAGGGGAATCATCCACTGCTATCTGCTTGACGGAGGCCTTCAAATAGAGGCTTTAAGAAGAATAAAATCTCTTTTGTGCGTGGTGCCAGCAGGGATATCAGCAGCAGCCGTACGTTCTACGATTTTCTCCCATCCATTGAAGAAATCGTCTTCCGCAGTGAAAATCGAGTATTCCTTCTTCATTCAAGACTTTCTTCAACAAGAAACCTCTCTGGATATGTCTCATAATGTCTCATAACCGTAATGGTATTTGAGCGTGTTATTGGTTATAATTCTTTGTAATCGCCTTATGTTTTCGTCTTCTCTAATCTCGCCCATAATCCATTTTGGAAGCATCACAGATCAATAAGATTACCTTGATAATCTTGAATAAAGAAGGTCTGAATGCATCTCGGGAGTAATTCAATTCCTTTGACCTGGTTCGATTATAAATACAACATAGACTGTGGTGGAATATATTAACAGGAACTACAACATGGAATGCGTCCGACTATTTAATATATAAATAGTTTCCTACATTCTGACGCTCGAAGCGATTCCACACTCTTTGAAATACAAGCCAAAGGTTGTGGTATTTATAACAAACAGTCTTGGGTTTCTGGCATATTAATTCGTCTTACATACGTATATACTGTGAAGGCTCTCTCTTAACTTAATTCCGTGGAAAGTCACGTCAGCAGATGAGCGTATAATTGCAGCTGGAATATAAATATATATCGAGGTCAAACAGAATTCGATTAAGATGCCAGAAAGAGACATGAGATGTATAAACCCCGTACCTTTCCTGTTAACAAAATCGATTCTATTTGTTGTTTATTGCTGCATTCAAGGTCGAATGGGTCCTTTCAATTAATTGACAAGCTCTACTACGTGTTGTCATATTACAACGCCTAACAACGGGGATATTATGCTTACAGAAATATGTGGCATATGGGATTTTTGCCTTTCTCCGTAGAGTACATATCTAAACAAATCCGGGTTGGAATCATAATCATATTTTTAAACCCTCTACTTGATGGAAATACGTCGTTCACATGGATCACATTTCTAGGCCCAATAACAGTAACATTTTATGAGAAGACTTGTAAAACGAACGGAGGTAAAGCTGGATTCGTATAATGATGGCGAAAATGATGCATAAACTTCGTAGATCTGTATATCTGACAAAGAAGTTGCTTCTTTCAGCCGTTATTAGCTATATCCTCCAACTACAGCTTTCCGCAACTTCATTCATAAAGTGAAAGTATTTTCAATCACAGCTGACAAACGGAAGAATACAAATATTGCTGCTCTCCGCTCTGTGATCTGGGACTTAAAGTGGAATGAAAACATCTGGTGATCCCACAAATAGGGTTAAAGAGAGAGGAGACATATTACAAATACGCTGTGACAGATGTAACAGCAGCTTATCATATTTGCAATATTATAAATGCGAATGGATATATAGAAGACACAGTTACAGGAGAGCAGGAAACGGGGGGAAAGTTTTGGAGTTGCGTAATGCATTTAATGTTCACTTCCAGGAAGTGTGGTTTAACTTCGACTTTTGGAGGGATTGAGCTCGGTGGACAACTGTATTTTAAGTAATACCGTTAAGTTTTAATTTCGCTACTGTGAATAAACTATGAAATATAATTAAAACTTGTTCTTATTCATCTACTGTTATCGTAATTTTAATTTTATAACAAAAAGATGAAAGAGAAAAAACTAAGATGATGAAAACAAGACTCATAAGAGGGGGAAAAAGTTTTGGTAAAATTAAACAGATACGCAATTCACGCACGTGTAGATTAGTTTAAACTTGTTCAACAAGCTTTTTTTCTCACATTACAGCTGTATTTAAGAACTAACAAGACTTAAACTACGTGTATAATTAATGAGCACTAATTATAGGAGCAAGGCCACCGGTTACAAAAACCACTGCAGAGCTGGCGGTTCAAACAATATGCCGATGATTAAAGTAGAAAGGGGAAAATGTGTAAATGCACTTTATAAACCATCAGGATAATTACTTTTCAATGGTCTTTGCATATTTTCATTATTCAAAAACTCTGTTGCTGTTTTGTTCCACTTTCAATCGAGAAAGGGATTGCAGAAACATTTTAAAACAAGAGCGCTTTACGCACTTGAAACATGAATAACGACGACGCTTACACGTAATTGCTTTTTCGTATCAAACTCAAGCCAGTGCATAATACGGTGTAATCCATAGAAGTTTAAAGTCAAAAGGACGTTAAAATAATAGACATACTATCATTCGTTTTACCGTGAATGGCATTAGCGCTTTGAATTCCCATTCATTGTAACCAAATGTTCAGCTACATTAAATGTATAGAGTTAACTTCATTGATAGTCTTACCTCAACATAAGCATCGACGTGAGTATCAAGACTGCATCAAACGACGCCAACGCACACAGCAACACATTGGTCGAGCCCTTCATCTGCTTCCGCGACAGGATGAAGATGCAGATGATGTTGCCCACGAAGCCCACCAGCCCGATCATGTTGAGGCACACGCCGTGGAGGAAGAACTCGAAGCGGACCTTGGACGCGTTGTCGTCGCCGGCGTAGTAGTCGTCCAGGGAGGACAGGGACGAGGTGGCGTTGCCTGATTCGCTCATGCTGTCGTTGTACATTGTTTGTCTCTCTCTGCAACTGTATTCTTTGTTCACTGCATCCTCCTCCTCCTCCTCAGGAGGTCACATAGCTGAGGTGAATTCTTCTTCTTCTTCTTTTCAAGCCCATCGCTCACATTCTTCTTGACTGAAATGAAAAGAGAAGCAGAAAGATCAACATCACGCATTCTGTGTTGACGGATGGCAGGGTTGAGACTATTTGTGTCGAATGGAAATTGGGATATTTTTATGTGGAAAATAGTTTAATGATGCCATTTGGATACTTTATATCATGTTTACACTAGTGCTGTCTTAGGTACATGCTTTATATGTATTAATGATTGACGCATCGCCATATTAGTTGTTATTACAGACACAGAAATCATGCAACTTGCAAGCCTTTATGGCTAGGTATATAATAGTTATATACTGTAATGGTTTGCTTTCTTGCTGTCATTACTTTTTTATATATGTTAAATAGCAACAAAATAGCCAAATGAGAAGCAAATTGGCATCCCTGCATGAGCGATAGAGTAGCAGATTGAGTCCGAGTGCACGTCTGTCTGAGGAGGAAGCACCCGACTCTACGATACGAAGAGAATAGAGACAACAATACCACTAATGTAATTCCTCTCAGAAGACTTCATTGTTTTTCCCATTTGCAATGAGCCTTGAAATACTGTCTCCTCATTTCGCTCTTTTTCCAGCTCGTTAGCGTTGGCTCATATGATTGAATTAACACGTTTTACCATCTACTACCCCCCTTAAAACTTGTCTGAATCTGACATCCGACACATAGTTTCTTCCCTACTTTTAAACGGCTGAACTTTCAATGACAGTTTTATAGCTTTTCTTCTTCTTCTTCAACCAGAAGGAGTGAGACAAGAAAAGAATGAATGTTTTCCCTTCTTTTGAGATAGATCTTGACACGACGATTTGTTTCAATCTTGAGCGGAATACCGACAAAATATTTTGCAATAAATGTCAAATAGCAATGCTTCATTGTCTTTATATGGTACGGAAGGTACAAATACCATAATATACAGTAACACTCCAAGTAAATAGTACGCACGTGTTTGAATATATGCATCCTCTTTGCCTCGTTTTCTGCCTACGCTTAGAACTGCTGCCTTGATACATTAGCTTCTTACATGTTGAGCAAAGTGCGCTTAATAGTTCACACACAATATGTGTTAAAGCACGTATTCAAAGGCTTTTTTGCGACTAGACTCTTATTTGCACATGCAGTTAATAGGAAAAAGGCCTTTTCCGTTGAACGCAGTTACAATCAATGAAGCAAGTTATACAATGTGCTCGTCCGTACTTTTCTCTAGCATTAGTGCACCACATACTCGATATAATTTGGTAATCTAAAAGAGAGGAACTTGACTAACTCTTTATTCCTGTGTATGAAAAGTACCTTCATAATATATCTTCTTTTTTCTTACACTGCACTGCACTGGTAATCATGTACGTAATGTATTTTTAAATAGCTAACCTACGCAGAAAGGAAACTGAAAATAATTGCTGTGCCTTTTCAAAGTGAAAGTCGCTTTTTCTGTTTTGTTTCGTGTTATCGCTTTAAATACAATTGCAGCAGTCTCTCTCTCTCTCTCTCTCTCTCTCCTTCTCTTTCTGGGCGTTCCGTACTCAGGAGAAACCAAACCATTCATTCAAGGTGTTTGGCAAACAATCAGGGACACTCAAACTCCTCCAATGTTTTACTTTTAATCAACTGCAAGCCTTCTCTAGTGTTTCTCATTACTGGCAACCCTGAAGGTTCACTTGTTTTATCTCCTTTTGTCGATCTCTGGCCGTGTCCGCAAAAAAGAGAAACGACTGATGATAGCGCCGCGCTAGAAAGACACAAAAGAGTTTTCTCTCTGATTGAGAGGTGTTGAAATAAATGGATAAAGAACTTCATTCAGACAGAGATTGGGCGAGTGCTTCATTCTGATTAACTAAGTGTCGCACAATATTTTTACTAATCTTTCATAGCGTTCATGATAAACGTCTAGAAGAGATCGTGTGCAAACGAATCTTTTATGATCTTAAAAACAAAAAACAACTTGTTTAAAGTCAGCAGAAATGAAAAGAACATTCGTTTATGTTAAGGGCACTTGACTTTTTATGATCTGCTTTGTCGCAAAATTTTACAGTTGCCGCTCGGGAAACGCTCCTTAAAAGTCCATTATGGCAGTATTTTACCTTTAATAAACAATATATAAACGCACATGGAATCCATACTAGCTGTCAGAAAAGGGCAATTTAAAGGAAATTATATAGTAATGAAGAGTCAAACAAATTAGAGACAATATTTCAGCTAACATATGCGCAGTACATTCACTCTTTTCCATAATTTGCCATTTTATCTCTGAAAAGGGCATTTTAGTTGACAGGAAAAGCCATTAGCCAAAATAAAAGAGAAGATAATTGCTCTTTTAAATGGACTTTTAGTTCTTCCTCTTTCATGACTTATTATAATAATACTTTTAGATAAAACGCTGCCGACCGAAAAGAGGTGAAAAAGGCCTGAAGACATTAATTTGCACAACACAAAGGCTCCTTCAGGACAAAGAGGGAGAGAGAGAGAGAGAGAGAGAGAGAGAGAGAGAGAGAAGCGCAGCCAGCATGCATTGTACGTGTGTGTTTTGGAAAAAGAAGAAGAAGAAGAAGGCTTTAAAGCTCAATTGTTGCATAGGGATGATAATATTAAAAGATTGCAACTGAGTAATAATCTAATACTTTATATTTAAGTGCTCAGTAGGGTTGTCAGATATGACCGCGTAATTTTCAAGATGCATCAATAAATAAAGTCGATTTTGTCATCCCTTATGGTTCCAGCGGTGTGGCACAACGCCAAATCTGCCAACTTTTCCCCGCTTCCACTTTGTCTCCCCCACTCTCTTTTTGCTCTTGACACACCTTTACGTCTCATCTTTTTGGCAGTGCCGCCGCAGTCATTGAAATAAAAGAAGAGCTAGATGGGAAGGCTCTGCTTCCTATCGAAATCTGTGAAAGGGGCTTCAAGTCTAGGATCTCCCTTTGAGGCTTGCTAGCAGATGGATGTGTGAAACAATATTCAAGAGAAATGGCAATGCGCACAAGGCGTAAATTTCAAATTTGATGGGGTAACATTTTTTGCGCCATAAGTATGTTACTATGAAAGTTAGGCAATGCCGAGAAATTATTTTAAGAGGATTTTCTGGTCCAAAGCATCTCAGAATGAAGGTTACGACAGAGAAAAGTACCAAAGTCATTTAGCTTTCCTCCCACTGCAAATAAGATATATAATCCACACAAACTGGAAGGAGATCTATTACCCGTACTTTTGAAAACTTTTCCTCCAAGCACCGTTTTAAAAGACTTTTATAGAAAGAGTTAATCCGTTAAGCATGGGAATATATGTCTGTGAAAATGCCATCTCAAAGTACGTCATCGTAAGCTAACATCTACCGGTAAATTTGCCACATTAACTATTAGAAAAGCTGTTTTGAAGAAAGACTTGCTCTCAAGCTCTCACTCATTTCTTTTTCTTCCTTCCTTTTCCTTCTGGACTTGTGCAATAAATTACTCCGATGAAAATGGAAAGCTTTCACTCAGCAATGTGAAGCTCTCTCTCTCTCTCTCTCTCTCTCTCTCTCTCTCTCTCTCTCTTTCTTCAGCGCAAGTTCTTATCTCTCAAGGGAAGAACGTTGAAATATAAGTAGGACCTTCTAGCGGCATTACGTTATTAGCTATTCTAAACTACGGCATTCATTGTTGTAAAATCCTTGTTTTCGTCCGCGTGTAAAGTTCTCTTTCCGATTTTCACCACGCGAAATGATGATGCATGGCCGTGAAAACAGATCTTAGATCTTAGATGGATGAAGACGGAGCTCAGCAAATATTACTCCCACCACCGCACTGCACTGGAAAACTCCTCTTGAGAGATTATTGACCTCTATAATCTATATTGTGATGAAATATTCTTCACTTGAAGACGTGTGATGTAGCAATAAGAACGACGCAATAGAGGAAGACTCAAATCTTGTTGACCTTCAGTATTAGTGGTGTATTTTTGAGAAGGGCTAATCTTCCAATTCCAAGGAGTAAATATGCGTATTTCCAGGAATAATGTTAACTACAGAGAAAAAGTACATACTAGTTATATTGTAGTACGACCGTGGAGCATGAAATCATATATTATTCAAATTAATGTAATTATACTTTCTCACTGTGAACTAATCCCCTGGGGGCTCTTAAAGGATTAATATAAATTCAGGTGTTGGGAATGCTTAATCTTGTTAAGAAAAGACAAAAAGGGACAAACAGAGCTAGCTAGGGATGACAGGCTGCAGCTCAGAGACAAATTGCCTCTATTTACATCCTTCCAGCGGCAAAAATGTCAATAGCCATTGATCTATAAACACCAAGAGAGAAACTCAGTTCTAAGACAGAAATCGATATCTATTTTCAAAGAGGTAGGGCTGCCATTATGTTATCTGTACAAATTGGGACAAAACTGTTATTTAAACCATTTCAATTGCATATAAGTGGCATCCCTGATCATCTTCAGAAGAGCAATCAGAACGGAAGCCCACCGTGAACGGAAAAGAAAGAAAG
This sequence comes from Tisbe holothuriae, assembly GCA_900659605.1. Classification (NCBI taxonomy): domain Eukaryota; kingdom Metazoa; phylum Arthropoda; class Copepoda; order Harpacticoida; family Tisbidae; genus Tisbe; species Tisbe holothuriae. The sequence goes on along the minus strand of LR138248.1, from coordinate 41,950 downwards.
GGAGGGAGAGACGGAGGTGATAGCTTTTCATTTATCAATGGGATATAAAAGGCCTAAAGAAGCGTTTTTCATCAGCTATACATTGCAGTTTATGAGAGAAACGTTTTCGAAATGGGAGCTGCTTTGTTTTGATGTTTGATATGCAGAAGCCGGAAAAAAGAAAAAGGAGAAAGGGATATTTTTGCATTAGTTGGGTTAAAAATAACAATGTCTGCTTTTAGGGAAATTGAGCGGAAGGATTTTTCCCCGTCCATATTTTGGGATAAAAAGGACAAAAACCAAGAATGACTGGATTATTTTAAAGGCTTTGGGTGAATACAAAAAGAACTTTCGAAATCTTTATAAAGTTTTAAAATAGCTTCTACATCAGCAAACAACGAAAATAGCTCCACTTGGAAAAGTGCACGAAAGAAAATAATACAAGAAGAAGGGAACGCTCAGGTCGTCATCTGACGGCAAATAAGAGGAATGCGTCAGGATATTTTTCTCTACAGTATTAAGCTGAGTGAGGGGAAGAAAATTAAGTTGACGCATTTCCTTCTTTTTCGCCGCTTTTGTCAGAAATCGGGATCATTGTTCCCTTCTCCCTCTCTTTATTTTCTCTCAGTGCACATTTGCAGCTAAAACAAAACAAAGGATCCATAAAGTAGGGTCCAAATATGGTCTAAAGAGTTCTTCTCCAAATTTTGCACAAAAGTTATGTGAGTGAGATGTGTGCGTAGCTATAGCGACACATACAGAAGGAGGAGGCCCATAAAAGGTATAACGGGGATTCCATTAAATGGTCTTAATGTACTATCAAAAAACGTATAAAGATGGCATCCCTAAGCGTAAAGAATGAAACAAAAGAGATGCATTTGTCCTCGCCTAATCTTTTTTCTTACTTTTCTGATGTCGCCTCAACACACAATTAAAATAAACGATAGTATTTTTGCACCTCTCCTGGGAAATAAGAGTCGTGCTCTTAGACGAGATAAGCCTTTTCTTGATTGTCTTATTGTAAACAAAGCATACTTTTGGCTGTACAACCTTTCCTTGTTGCAATATCGTGGTCAGAATCTAATGAATATTATCTCTTTTTCTGCATTGGGAAACAATTTCAGCTCTCTCCGTTGCAAGTAAGCAATCGCCCCATTCCGCTCCTCACGGCCGCGGAGGAAATGCGGCTATTTCTGCCACTCAGCCATATTATTTGTCTGCATTTATACGAGAGCTGCGGGTGGCACACTGCCGATACCGACATCGCCGGATTAGCTCAGGGGTGCCAGATTGTGTTATATACAGCACTTATATACTTATATTACTGTAGAATGAAGAGAATATGGCAACCCTGATTCTTTGGCTGTGACTACGAAATCTGTGCAGTCTCAATCCTAAAAAAATAGAGACAATTTACGGCCATGTATTTGACAAGCTCCCTGCCTATTTTGGCAAAAATAACCGTTTTGGAAAGTTCCGCCTATCGAAAAATAGCCTGATGTTGTTGTTGTTATTTCCTGGAAATGGTTAGAACGTTCGTAATGAGAATGGATTGGTTAGATTGAATTTCTTTTCCACTCTAAGTGATTGAAAAGATAACCATATCTGCAAAATGCAACCAAAAAGGTACGATAAGTATATGACGAATCCGTCCTTGGAAAGATTTTCACTCTAGCAAAAACTAATAAAAGCATCTCCTTCCCCTTTTTCTTCTTCTTCTTCTTCCAGAAACGGTTGGGAGTTAGGAAGAAAATCCTTTTTTGCTCTCCTCCGCTTTCTTCACATTGGCTGCTGAGCTTGACGGACAACAGACGGAACTGGTCGGTGTCGTGCTCAGGTGAGCTTAAGCCCGCATTTCATTTTCGCCAGAAAGTGGATGGACTCCGGGTGCAGAACACACTTGTTACTTTTGCATTGGCAGAATTGAAATGCAGTTTTGATAAGGTTAAGGTCAAATTGAAATGGGGGACAAGAACTGTATATGCAATTTTCAGAAGGAATATAGGATAAACAGTGGCCAAGGAAAAAGTGGCGTGCAAAAAATGAGGAACAGGGGAAATCGCTCAATAATTCCACTGCGCACCGCATGTAGTTTTCTCGTAATAATCTCTTGTCCTAAAACAGACAGCTCAGTGCTTCACCATAATGAGTTAAAACACAATCTTCCCGAATAATTGCATATTTCATTCTATTTCTGACCATATTGGACACTGACAATCTGCCTTCTCAATTATATTCCAAGAAGTGCGAGTCCCAAATTTGCTGCATCGCCAATAGCGACAAAAAGGTGGCTCGCCAATGTTTCAAGGTGGTGGCAGGGGGTCAGGGATGCCGTTATGTGGACATGGAACGCTCACATGTAAGATAATTCATTGGCAAAGAAAGAAAATTGCGACGAAATGGCATCCCTTGTATTTTTATTCTTATTGGATCTTCCTTTCATGCTGTAATAATAATATTTTCTGACTGGACTGAAAGTGGCTGGAATAAATTGCAAGGCTTCTTTTTGTGCGTGTCCTTTCTTCTTCCTCTTGGGATCTGCTGGACAATGGCGCACTCAACGCATATTTGGTGGGACATTAAATGGTTATGAACTCAATGTTATGGCTTTTATGTAGTAAAAGTCCCTAACTAGATTGAATAGTTGCAGAGTAGATTTCATTGGAAGACTTTATCCTATGCATGGAGTATGTCTTCTTGTAGAGTATTGAGTACAACATTGAAAGGATAAGAGGAATTGTCCAGGGCGAACTTACTTTGATGAAGGTCGACAAATGGGAAATATATAAATGTCCTTTGTTATCAGGGTTGCCATTATTGGACATGTACTCACTAGTCTTACAGACTGATACCATTAGTTTCAGACAAATCTGCCGTCCCTAGATTTGATTCTCACTTGACCGTGTACGAGTTCAAAGGAAAGTAGAAGAAACTCTCAAGTTCACCGGAATTGTATTCTGTACAGTGAATTTCAAATGAATTTGTGATGTGTGTCTTGAGTGTCTTGAAGCCTTGTGCAATGAGTTTTGTAAAATTATATCGACTATCAATATTATCGGTGCAATTATAAAAGGGCTTCAATGAAGGAGACTTTTGAAACTAGAGCTTTTGATGAATTATGTACTTCAAGTTTAGTTTCGAGGTACAAAGAGACACACAATAAGTCCCTTGGGAATAAATGTGCCGTAAGTAAAATTTGTGGACATCCTATAAGGCCTAATTTTACAACCATATTCTTCCAGGAAAATCTTAAGAGCCTCTTCTTTTACCTAACTTTTGGTGAAGGTCTCCGAGGAGAAAAAATAGACTGAAAAGTCCTTCTCTTCTCTTACTCCCTCGCCCACTCCTCCTCCCCTTCGCTGTACGCAAGTAGTACGGAAATGAGCATGTCATTAGTAAATGCCAGACCGAATGCTTCACAGACAATAGAGGGAACAATGAGAGAAGAAGGAGGAGGAGGAGGAGGTTCACCGTCTTTAATGTCTAGCCGAGTACAAAAAGGTCAGAATTTGAATTCAAAAGACGGACAGGAATAACCTGCAGGGGAGATGAGAGAGTCCATTAGCCATGTTGGCCACTATATTTAATGTACTCTGGCGGTCTGCATATCATGAAGGGTCTATGAGCGCCACCTTTTTACACCCCCATAATGTGGGTCGTAAAGCGCATTTTAGGGCCCTTGTGACACGATTGAAATTGACAAGTAGCCAGGGGTGCCAGTTTATTTACTTTATTATCTGTTCATAATACTACGAAAAGTATATTTATCCCCATTGCCAATGTTAAGTAAAGGGTTAGTTTTCCTCAACCCACTTTGCAGTTAACGTCACTCCCAGGTTAGAATATAAAGAGCGATCGGCGAAAAACAAGTTAATGTAATGAAGGTGGCCATTATGTTTTCAATTCTCCTTCTGTTTCCAGCTTTCCCTTTAAAACAGCCTTTGGCAAACGTGCCACGAACTGAGAGAGAGAGCCTTTAAGTGCCAGGCTGAAGAACAAGAAGAACCCATTTTCGAAGCAAACCCATATCCACACTCTATCGAAAAGGAAAATCTCCACTTTTTTCATCGTTGATAGAAAGGGTTCCTTTTTCTATTTCTGGGACGGTCGTCGAACTGAGGGCGACAGTCAGGGCCACGAAAGTGATTAATTGATTGAGCGACGTTGGGGCCTTTAGTCAGTCATACGTAGGGAGAAGAAGGTCTTTTTCGGGAACAGTCAAGAAGCCAAACATGCAAAAAAAGTTGTATATAAGAAGAGCGAAGAGAGAGGGCAAAGTTTTATTTTCGCTCTCGCAATAACTAGGCCTTGCATAATGAGTTCTTGATATATAGGAGACGGGGAAAGGGGGGCGTTGTGGCACACGGAGGGAGAAACATTAGTCACATGCATTAAAACGGTAACTTTCTTTGCCTGTGATAAGGTTGTAGAAGTTTAAGAAGGATTTCTTCCCCTTTCACTCTCTCTCTCTCTCTCTGGAAACTTTTCCGTGCATGCAGTGAGGACTAAGGAGTAAGAGGAAAAGAGAGAGCGGACATTTTTCAAGTCTGGTCATGCATGAGGAGAAGAAGAAGAAGTCAGCGACGATAAGTGCTTGGCGACAATCTGGAGTAGATCGAACTAAAGTCGCAGACGAAAAGTTTGGGGAGTGACTCTGATATTACATCCTTGAAGAAAAAAAGCAAAGCAGAGCAAAGCAAAAAGTTACTTTTTCCAATCTATTTTGCTATAAGGATGGATTGGAAATCCAAATATTGTAAAGAAAAGGGGAACTCACACAATGATAATCCATAACAGTGAACTGTTAACTTGCAGAGAAGAAGCCAAAAGTTACTTTTTCCAATCCATTTTGGCTATAAGGATGGATTGGAAATCCAAATATTGTAAATAAAAGGGGAACTCACACAATGATAATCCATAACCGTAAACTCATAACTAATCTCTAAAATACAGAATGTTGCTGTCACATTCTTAATGATTAAATTTCATATAGGTACTGCTTTCCATATTCGCTTCCTTCTCCATTTTCGCCACCCTTCTTCCATTATAAGATGAAAGGATCCCGACACCTTTTATTTCTTCCTTCTCAGACCTTGCCGCCTTTTATTGCACCGAGATATAAATTATATCCCGCCGAAAGCGGAACACGTCGATGATCAGCTCTGCTAAAACAAGGTCACAATGGGTTGGCAAGGCAGGTGCTAATCACCACAAGTTAAACCAGTGTTACTTTGAGGGTTCCCCTTTGACTTGAGTGTAAATAAAAGCATGTAAAAGTCCTGTTCAATATTGCAATGAAAGCAACAGACGTACATTTGTCTGTTTGAGTGCTTTATACGCACTTTTAGCCTTTTAGATCAAACTTTTAACATGTCCCTTTTGAAACATTGACTTGAGTGTCCTTTTCGATAATAAAAGTAGAATACTACGTCTAGACTCAACTACACTTTTCATGTTTCGTTGACTTGCTCCTTTCCTTTGCCTCCTCTTCTAATCTTTGAGAAAATATGATACTTAAGTTGACATCATGATAAAGTAGCTTTTTTGATGAGTAAACTTTGCATGCCACCGTAGCCGTCCCTCAGGGACGAGGAGCGAGCGAGCGTGCGCGAGATACTTGTACATACAGTAAGCGAGCTCTTCTTTTAGAACCCCCTTGGGAGGGACAACAAGGCAAACGGGGGGCGACCTAGCTATGCATCTCATTGAGTTATATGAGCTCAGACATCAACAATACAAAAGTGTCTATGAAAAGGTCGTCTTAGAAACGTTAAGGCTGTTTGTTAATCAGTAGCAAAAGGGACAGGTTAACAAGGCTAGATAATAATGCTACTAAGATATAAAAGCTAGCTACTGCATACGTAATGAAAGTGAGCCGTTTTTAATCTCGCTATCGGATCCCCTTTCTCTGCTCTACATTGTATACAGCGTCATATTCTCAAGTCTTTCAAGGCAATGTCTCTCCTTTTGTGCAACAATGTAGAAGAAGGCTAGCTAACGCATATGCCAATGTAAAAATAGCTCTTTTGCTATCAAGTTTACTATAGCAGAGACTACGCACATGAGTTACAAGGACACATCAGCAGTGATCTTGTGTCATTTGTATTCATAAGAAGAGCTTAAACTTGCAAAGTCATCGTTGTTGTAGTAAAATGAATGTCGTCCCTGATCGTTGATTAAATTATTCCGTGATGAAAGGCGGACCGAAAAGGCAAGATATACGCCGGAACTTTTGCTCAACTATCGAATAATTTGTTTCTCCTTTGCGGAATAAAACGGAAAATGAGGAGGAGAAAAACAAGGGCCATCATTGAGGCTTTCGCCAAAACAGTTTATGGAAAGAGAAATCGGTTTTCTTGTCATTGTTCCGTCTGGAGCAGGGTTGCCAGTTTCATTCAATATCATAACGTGACAGCCGGTGAATGAACAAGCTGTCATCCCTGACGCGACAACTTCATCGCGTTATCCATGCATGACCGGGCAGAAAGATGAAAATGGTCTCTTCTACGGGAATCTAAAGAGGTCTTTAGACGGACAAGATCATCTTTATATGACAATTTTTAAACTTCACCATGTCCCTTTCTACAAAAGATATCATAGTTCCTATATGCTACGGAGTCTATGGACTACAATTTGAATTAATGGTCATGCTGACATGTTTAAGTTTAATGTGTGCAAAGGCAGGAGACCGTTTAGAATTGAATTGTAAGCATCTACATGTATAGGCTATATTAAGATAATATGTAGAATTACCTTTGCAATAATTTTAAACATTATTTTAGCATTTTTATACAATCTCCTTCCTTCTCCGTGACTTATTTACCTCCCATTTTCTCTCTTTTTCTACTTCCTGAAAGTTAGCGGCAATAAATTAAATCCTGCTATAGAAAACTTGTCGATATTTGCAGCGGCTTTTCTCCTCCATTTTTCACCGGCTCCGATGTAATAATTACAATTCATTTTCTAGAAAATACTTATTTCTATTGGGTCTCATTTGTTGGTTGTCGGCATATTGAGAGCGAGAAATGGTGGAAAATATGCCGATATTGTGTCATCATCGGAAAGTGAGGCATAATTATACGGTCAGAATTATTCCTATACCGTTCTCCATAAAAAGGTATGCGTTATAAAAGCTCTGATTCTGTTAGCTGTGCGGTGAAAAATACTCCTTACAGCCATTAGCTCTAATGATCTTGCATGATCAACGGAGTTTTTGGCTCTAAAGCAATGAGCTTCGTCATTTTCTGCAAGCTAAAGGAGTAATCATCGTCATAATGGGACTAACGATGGCAAGATACGTTATAACGATCATAATATAAGGTATTTGCCCGAGTACTCAAAGGGTAAATGATTCATATTTAATTACAGTCATTATGTGGTTCGAAAATGCATTCTGAAGTTGAATACGGTTAAAGTGAACGTGTACTAAAAATTAAATCGAGTTTTGCACATTCCCTGGCTACATGTTTTGGCATTTATATGCCCACTTTTTTCACCCATAAAAGTGGACGAAATTGAAGACTGAAAAACCTGATGACATAAAAGTGTTTTAATATCATTTGTTGACATCGTATCCGGTAAAAAGTTTATTGTACGTATTCATATTTCTGATTAAAAACTTCGCAAGCATGCACAATAACTTTTGGCATATGGCAATAATGGGATTCCAAATTATATACACTGTAAAAGCATTCCGCATAATTACGTAAAATAGATATGCCCTTAGTATGCATTAACCCAACTCCAGTTGTTATTATATATTGCTTAAAGAATCTCGCCTAGATAGAGACAAATGATTCTCCCGAAATCGCATCAAGATGAAAATAAAGCCGCAAATGGCCATCCGAGCTACAGAACAATAAAAACCTGTTTCGCACCTTGGACGCTTTTCGCGCCTCACAATGGAAGAGAAAAAGAAGATCGAGGCTATTTTTATACGTAATCTTTTTTGCCAAATAGATGCAGGCTGTTATTCTCTCTCTGGCCTCCTAATAAGGGATATCTAATCTAGGTTGAGCCCACCCTCTCCTCTCTCACTTTCATTCGGAATCAAATATGAATACATGAGGGATGTTTATGCCGAATAACGTTTTCTTGTGCTTAATTCCAGGTGGAAACTGCTAAATATTGGACGAAAATAGCAATGCTGCATAAACAACTTGATACAGTCGCTCAGCTGCCAAAAACAAAAATGTCTCTTTTTGCAGTTCATGAGTTTGCAAAACGTGTAATAGCATTAAAACATCATTTGTTTAAAAGAGCCGTGTTAATTATATACACGTTTGCAGTAAATGCACAGTGTATGTAACATAAACCATAAGTTTTATGACGTACACAATATAACCTTAAGTGCATCAGGAAAACACTTATTAGATTACGTTTATGTCCAATTATATCAATTTGATTCTCAAGCCCATTGCAAATAGCCAAATAATTTGCTTTTATTTCTGGTTTTGTTTTACTTTTAGCCAACTTTGATCGATTGATTTTCGAAGCAACCATAAAGAGTTTTATTGGCCACTCGACCCTTTTGGTCTGTACCAAATATAGAAATGTATCACATTATTTATTCGCACAATTAGACACCATTCAATAAAAGTTACGAGCAATTTACCCTATAAGGCATATCTATGTGTACTACAACAATGCCTTCTTACCGTGGTTCAATAGCCAACACAGCACTACTGTCCGTCTGTCCTTCACTATTGTGGCCTTTACTATGACGATGTGGCCTTGCAAACCAGCCTTGTTATTCGACCTTGAAGAAGTCTCTTCTTCTTCTTCAAAATGCAAAGACGATCCCAAACTGATTTTTCACCGTAAAATACCCTTCTTTCTTCTGGAGAATGATCCAGCTCTTCTTCTTCTCCTTCTTCTTCCTCTCACTCCTCTGCTTCAGCGTTGACTAAAGACGAGAGAGCTTAAAGCCCTTATAGCTCAGCTCTTTTTCTACTTCTCTCCTCGCCGCTCGACCGCTCGCAAAAAAGGGACGAGGCGGGGAAAAAATGAAAAGTCACCGGAGGCAGGGATGCCAGTTTTCAGCCTCTTTGAAACCGGCAATCCTGCTTCCACTCATCTCTCTCCGCTCGATATTCATACAATCTATAAACAATGTGTCGGCAGAAGGAGACCCGTTTGTGAAATGAAGAAAAGGGTTATTATAACGTACTAAACTGCTGTACAGAAGCTAGCCGTCTCGTAGGCCTACATTATTGACAAGACAGTTGTGTTTTGATAAACGGTCTTCTTTAGGATTTCAGTTCGAGGAGATCTTTCTCTCTCTCTCTTCGGTGTGGTCAAGGGAAAATAACTGAAATTGTGCTGAGAGATCTTGAAGAGAAAGCGAATCTATCGACAGATTTCCCAATTTCAGACGATTGGGGCGTTGTAGATCATGGCTGGGGACATGAGAAGGCCTGCAGAAAAAAGAATGTGATACATGTACCTAGTGCTGTTAAAAAGTCTTTGCTGTTATGGCAACCCTCAAAAAACCTGGTATATACACTTACTCATTAAACGGATCCACATTTATTTTTATTTTAACACATACAATTTGTACCTTATAGGTGTCTATTCTGAGATATAATGTCCTCCCTAGCATCGCAAAAGGGTTACATCACCCGATGAGCTCTGTTTAAACATATCAAATTGATGCATGAATCTCATCACTGTTACTATCTCGTTTTATATCGATGAGGAGAGAGGCAAAAACACGATCTCATCGACTGGCCTACATTTGATCTGACTAATCTCAAAGTTGGCAAAAATAATGGCGATCATAATGCGCGGCGGGGAGAGTAGTTGACAAGGCCATTAGCAAGATGGGGCCATCCGAGTGAAAACATTATTTTAGCTTAACAATAATATTGCTTATGACTCAGGGTGTGGGTGCCTGTATATCTATGTACTGCTAACTCAGGCCACTTGTCTCCATACCCAAGTTATTAGCAAACAATTCTTTGCGAAAAAATATATCCTCCTCCTCCTCTAACTGAAGCTCTGTTGTCGTCGACCCGTTCTGCAAATAAAGGTCCACTTTTAGAACAACTCCATTTTCAGCGAGACTTCGTCATTGTTTGGCCGATAATGTGTTTGAAAGGCGCGATATCATTTTTGCACAGATGACTCAAAATGGTGTGGATATTAAAACGGCATTATGTGAAATTATGAAGCAATTTTGCACCCCAACACAGCAACAGGCCGCAAATTTTTCCATAACTATCGCTTTCTAACAGCGGGGAAAATTTGGCAGCAAATGTTTGCTCTGTCGTCGGCCTTTTGTCAGTGGAGAATAAAAAAGGCCGTCTCTCCGCAGACTTAGAGACGGGTTTCTAAAACATTATTCATCTTCATTTCCATCTCCCATATTTCTGAACACTGACGTGATCTAGTACAAGCTTCCAGGCCGCTTCTTCAAAGCTCCAAATTCATATTGTAATTATTTACGAAACCCATGAGTTTGCAAAGGATTTTATTTCAAAACTGAAAGAGAAGGTCCTTTGCAAAGCACACGGCGCGGCGGCCTTTTTAAATGTGTTGACTTTGCCCTTGAGGGGGAACAGAAGCATTGCGGGTTGACAGGTTAAACATTAGCTCTAGATCATATATCTTAAAACAAAGTGGCAGCCCTGATGTCGCCTTTCGCGGAAAATATAAAATAATAATCATAATAATAATATTATTTTCCGCGCCCTTCTTTATAATAATAGATCAGGAGAGGTTTGGGCCTTCTGCCCCAGGGAGTCTTGTTTGGACGCAAAAATGCGGCTAATCACGAAGAACGGAAGAAGGCCTTCCTTCGACTTTCTAAGGCTTTTTTATGGCAGGAACCAGGAAAATACACTGCTGTAAAAAGTGGCCCAAACACGACCGAGTAAAATTTGAAACTATTTTCAATTTGACAGAAATGATTAATTCGGCCGCAAATATGTAAAACTTGTACTTTTGAAGCTGTAAAACTAAATTAATTGACAATATCTCAGTATTTTTTTTGCCTTACTTAATTGAATCGAAATGAGAAAAACACCACCGAGTTATCTTTTAATGTGTTATGCCACGCTTTCATGAATGTCTTTCTTTTGAAGTGCTGCTATCTTGATAGCATTTATGTCTGTAAAAAATAGCTGTTCTGTCTTGTACGATCAACACTATCTCCATAAATATAGAGATGTACGTACAAGTGGTTGTCACTACAAGATATGTTTTTTTACATTCTCAGACGCTAAGTCAATATTCCCTCTGACCAAATCTGCATATAAATGGCTTTTATGACAATTTACATCCTATGTTGACATGCATTTAAGATACAGAATAAATCTCGTCTGGAATTTTTATCCAAGTAACACAAAGAGAGGATTTTAGTGTTTATGACCCCAACAGTTTAAAACAACCTCCTCAAATCGTCCTAGTGGTTGTGTTTGATCAATGTTTTCCTTATACTCGCCATTAACTTTGAAAGCCGATCTCCTCTTCAAGACTATTTGTTCACATGCACTCTTTACATGGCAGCAACTGTCGTCAATGTCTAAATTGAGCTTTCTTTCGTTCGATTGACACATATCATAAACTGCGACTTCCTTCTTCTTCAATCTGAGTGATTGCTGGCTCAGCTCATGAATATTGCATGAGGTTTCACTTACTCCTAACGAGCTCACCGCTACTTTTCGTCATAGAAACACTAATATACTTGTACACACACATACTTGAGACGTTGTAAAGGAGCTAAATATAGAGAGTGCATAAAATAATGGGGCCTTGAATTAAAAAGTAAGAGTAAAAAAAAACGACTTTCTACAGAAAGTTTAGCTTGAAGAGGGTTTGTGAGCATGAAGCACGTTTTCTCTAATGGCCTCAACACTTTGCCGTCATATGCATATATTGAGAATGTTCTAGAGATGTTTACACCTTCATTTTGTGCATAATTTCGGCTAATCCGACACATGATAAAGAGATATTCATCTTTTTCCCTGTCGGTTAATGCATAATAATTAGTGAAACACATCTGTTTGTGCGGTCAAGATGCATGAAAAGAGAGTCCCAAGGGAACGAAGCAACAATTGAGGTAAATAGCGGTAGCTTGTCCCTGGGTGCCAGATAAACTCATTTAGAAAGTACCTCGGTATTGTATTGTCTCCAGAGATAGCCTTTGCAAGGACAGGGTTTTCTGAATACCAATGAGACCTTGCTTTACTTACCTCTGTACATATTCAATCAAAGTAGAGATAGGGGGCTTTGTTAGAAATGCCATTTGTTCCGTCTTGTTAGAGCGAAGGTGTCATGGGCTAATTGATAAATTGTAGTTGATTTCTCAGTATTTGTCTTTTCGGGAATTAGGTATATAGAAGGCTATTTCTGGCTGTAGACTACAAATGCGCAATTGCTTACATGAATAATTCTGACTGCAATAAAAATGATTCCACAATAATAAACATACTATTGACATTTGGTTAGGGAATATGATTTCTCTTTTGAATTGAAATTTGGAACCTTAACAAGAAGTCATTTGATTTTTGAAGAAAAAGACATGTGGCCATCCGTTCATTTAGGCACATCTGCATGTTTATATTTGACAATTAAATTGATGAAGTTCTTAATCATGTGAAATTGTCATAAATTGCTGCTTTTATCAGTAGTAACTACTCCAATTTTAGTAGGAACGTTGAAAAATTTATGCTTTGCGTACCTCTGACACGTAAAGTTAATCTTTACTAAAATCCTATAGAGACAGGCCCATGCAGGCCAAGCAGAAAGAAGAAAATGATAAATGTTCATGTCTCTTTGAATTTGAAAAATGTTTGGCCTAAATATACGACGCAAAATTGCATAAATCTAATGATTGCATTTCCCCCATTTATTAATGAAAGCTCAGTTTTGAAAATCATAATCAGATTTTTAAATATCACCTTCAAATATAAGAAATGCTTAATATAATTATTTTTAATGCATGGATTTTACTTTAGTTTTAATGTAAATTATGTTCCTCAATTCTCAAACAGCTTTGGGAACTGCAGCGCCTCCGTAGGCTGCAGCCAATTCTCCTTGGAGTACTCGCTGCCACTCGTCTCCACCATGTGGAACGTGTACGCGTGCCGGGGCTTGTCAGACTCATTGCGCTCGCTCTTGTGCACCACCTGACCGTGAATCAGAACGAGAGAACCTGAAAGTGCCGCATATGAGAGGTTGCGTGATTCAAAGTCTAAATGTTCCGCACCTTTCTTAACGGGCGCTGAAACCCAGTCCTTGTCGTCAATTTCCGCGTCCTCGCCTCTGAACACCATCGGTGGCACTCCACCGTTGTCCTTGTTCCGGACGAACCTCCTCGTAATGGGGCGTTTGTGGGAGCCTGGGATGTACCACAGACAGCCGTTCTCCAGGGTGGCGTCGTCCACGGGGAACCAGAAGCCGACAAGGCGGAGGGGGTCGTTGTAGAGGAAGGTGCCGTCTTGATGTGGAGTCACTTAATAAAGAGTTATTTTAATATAGGCACTGATATCTAAAGGAGTCTTATAGCCATACCTACTCCACCGATTCTCGGCTGCTTAAAGATGTACATACCCTGGACCAGCACTGGATCTACAAGACCAAGTCCCTTAGCCACGGATTTCGTTCTGTCACTGAAGGTCACCTATTGTAATATTATTGTATGTGGTCGAAATGGACAAACACATTTTTTACTGTATGTTGTACCTTTTTGAAATTTGGTTCAAGCCAGTGGAGTGCATGTCCCATTTTGTTAAGCCCCGCTTCCTTGGATAGCACTAGGTTTCCTTCTTCATCGAAAGCGTCCGTCTCGAAAAAGAATCGGATCTTGTCGCCAGAGTCCATGAAGTACGTGTCCTTTGCCTGAGGAGAGAATTAGAGTCCTTAGGTGTAGCTGTGTAAGGTAATGTTTGTTTATGCCATTACATTGTCATGCGTGGTTGTGGAGAACTTGCACTTGTGCTCGGCAGGGTCCATCTGGTCGACTAAGCTGAGGCATGCCTGACGGAGGCCGGAGACCTCGGACGAGCTGAGGAAGTTCTCAATGACGAGCAGACCATCGCGGTAGAACTATAACATATATAAACGCCCAGTGAAATACTCCTACTAATAATCATGTCAAAAATGCAGGCAACATGTATACATGTTGCCTGCATATGTAGGTATAGTTGCTTCAAGGTTATTAAAAGCGTACTTTTAAGCTCCTTTCAGTACTTTTACATCTTATGAAACAGGAAAAGAGATTCAAATAGGGTACATTGAACACATCCCGACTTCCTTTATTGATCCCTCACCTGTTCTGCCTGCTCCTTGCTCAACTCAAACGCCATTTCCAACCCGGTTTTAATTCCCAATGGAGGATGTGCAACAAATATAATCTGACCTAAAATATAGCCACCAAATCTGCTGCTATTACTGCTGCTCAAACAAGTCTTGACCGAAAACTGGTTTTCCGACAAGGGGACGTTCAAACAGATGCGTTATCTCGTTTGCTATCCGGAAATGGCGTTTTAAGGGTGGAATGTTTAAGGATCAAGTGCAGATTAAGGTGTTGTTTAAATCGAAGAAACGTACAGACAACAGCTTAAAACAGGTGTATTTTGGGTTTTCATCGGGTTCCTGTCTGGTCTTTTATAAACGATTAACTCGATTGTTGCGCCGATGTAATCATTAGATTGAAATTAATGTATCGAACAGCTGAACGTTCAGTAATTGACGCCGTAATGCAAATTCTATGCTTTTATAATTTTTATCGTTTTTTTCTTATATTTTTTCACGATCATTATATAATATATTCATTAGAGAGGGAGATATATATTTACTTTTTTCTTTCTTCCTTATTTTGTAATAATCTTGGGTTTTTAGGAAGGCAGAGTGAACATTCGACAAATTGTAGCTTAAAACATAAACATGGAAAACGTGCGATTATCATTTTTCTCTTAAACACTACGGAAGTGGAGGGTCATTAAGTCATTAATTAACTCATTAACCTCCAAGTCCATTCATTCCGGCGATGATGATGATTTTTAAGGATTTTGATGAGAATGATGACGATTTTTATATAACCAGCGTTGTCGTTGCCGGAAGGAGGTAATTAATGATCTAATTACTCGTCGAGACAGCAAGTCTTGACCATGACTCCAGTGACCTAATTAAGAGAGAGGAGAATGTCATTAATGAGGTTTAATTAGCGTTAATGATGTGTTAATTACCTGGTAGGGGTCGCAGTTGGACGACGGCCTCCTGTCCTCAAGGTATCCCTTCTTCTCCTCGGCGACGCCGCGGGGGATCCTGATGGAGCAGCCGCGGTTGGCCACGCCGGCGGAGAAGTCGTGGATGGACGAGGTCTCGTGCAGGCCGGTCAGACGACGCTCGTTGTCCTTGCCTGGAAACACAAGATCATGTTTAAACACGCCGCTTTCTACATGTTTTTCACGTTACATACGCATGCGCAAAGAACTAGGAGGAGATTAACAAAGCCAAATGACTCATGTTACATCGAAAGAGGAAAGAGCTCATTGTGTAACATCATGAGCGGCATTCAGACGATCAAGTGTGTGGTGGTCGGGGACGGCGCCGTGGGCAAGACCTGCTTGCTCATCTCCTACACCACGAACCGGTTCCCGTCCGAGTACGTGCCCACGGTCTTTGACAACTACGCAGTCACCGTCATGATTGGCGGTGAGCCGTACACGCTCGGCCTGTTCGATACTGCCGGCCAAGAGGACTACGACCGGCTGAGGCCGCTCTCCTACCCACAGACGGACGTCTTCCTTGTGTGCTTCTCAGTTGTCAGCCCAAGCTCTTTTGAGAACGTCAGGGAAAAGTGGGTACCAGAGGTGCTACACCACAGCCAAGGCCGTGTGCCATTTCTACTCGTGGGTACTCAGTCTGACCTACGTGATGATCAGCCTACTCTCGAGGGCCTAGCCAGGAACAAGCAGCGGCCTCTGACACCCGAGCAGGGTGAGCGCCTTGCCAAGGAGACGAGGGCTGTCAAGTACGTGGAGTGCTCTGCGCTAACACAGCGTGGGCTTAAGACTGTATTTGACGAGGCTATCTTGGCAGCGCTGGAGCCACCCACTAAGAAGGCTGACCGGAAGGGTTGTTGCAGCCTCATGTAAACCTACACTTACTTATCAGCGGTGCTTACTTATCTACTCTATTACTATTGTGATCTTAATACTTTGTACACATGTATCTCTAAGTCATATCAAAAGATCTAACAGAAATATATTACATAGACCAAGAGAAGTAATTGGAAAAGTATATTCACCTTCGTTGGGATCGTAGGCCTTGATATGCCTGATGTGATGCCTGGACAGCTTGTCGATGGCCTTCTCGATCTCGGTGAGTCCGCCCTCTTCCCTCATCTTCAGCGTGGAGAAGTTGGTGTGCGCGCCGGCGCCGTTCCAGTCGCCCTGCATGGGCTTGGGGTCCATGGACACGACGACGCCAAAGTCCTCGGCCACGCGGTGCAGCAGGAAGCGACCCATCCACAGGTCGTCACCCATCTCGATGCCCTCGCAGGGGCCCACCTGGAACTCCCACTGGGCGGGCATCACCTCGGCGTTGGTGCCGGAGATGTTGACGCCGGAGTAGAGGCAGGTGCGGTAGTGGGCCTCGACGATGTCACGGCCGTAGACCCTGTTGGCTCCCACGCCGCAGTAGTACGGTCCCTGGGGTCCGGGGAAGCCGTTCTTGGGCCATCCGAAGGGATGCTGGTCCTGGTCGAGGAGTGTGTACTCCTGCTCGATGCCGAACCACGGCTTCTGGTCCTTGGCGCGGGTCATGATCTCATTGCAGAGCTTGCGGTGGTTGGTCTCGGTGGGCTTCTTGTTGTACTTGTAGGTCTCGCAGAGGACGATCTTGTTGTCGCCCAGGCGGAAGGGGTCCTTGTACAGGGCAACGGGGTACAGGTACACATCGGAGTTGGAGCCCTCGGCCTGGCCGGTGGAGGACCCGTCAAAGTTCCAGATGGGAAGCTCTGAAAATGAACAAACCAGTTAATATTAATGCATTAAAGTCAGTCAAAATTGATTACATCAGACACAATCAAGTTTGTGCAAATGTTGGCATTTAAAAGCTTTTCTTTGATTGACGGACTAATAACGTTTTACAACGTTGCCAAATTATATTATTCCCCCGAAAGATGGAAGATTGTAAAACCAGTTTAGGTGTATTTTCGTTTGCACGCCAACTTTCCTGTGAACAAAGGTGATAACACAACATGCACCTTGCAAATCACGCAGATATTGCGTGTAGTTTTTTGAGCCATGCAACCGTCATCTTGAAAGATGAACTACACTTGGCCTCGCTCAAAACAGGTTTATACGTGCATTGTAGCCGAGATTTACAAGGAAATGCCCATTGCCATGTCAAATGTTTGACCAAAAATTGTATTTCCAAGCGGAAACGCATCGTCAAAGAAATGTCGATTGAAACAGGAAGCAGATGTCAGAATGTGATTTAAGGAGATTAAAATCAGGATTAAACAACATTTGATTGATTCAAACAAGTCCCATCCGGGTGCATCTGTCTTTAAAATGTCTTTGTTCAAGTTCATTCATCAGTCCCCATTTAAAGGCATTTTAAGCGTTTTGGGAAATACTTTTTGTGCCCCAAAAACTATTGGGAAAATGCAGCCGTCAACCCGAGAATGAACTCTTGAAAGAAAGCAGCAACGGAAAGAAGACGTTTCTTTGTTAAAGAATATTGAGTACGCAGCGTCAGACGGAAAATGTCAAATCCTTCTGCATCGAATTTTCAGTAAAGTAGACCAAGTTTAATGAGCAAATATGATGCTTATACAAACAATTGCATAGACAGAGCTATCTGTCATAGTCAATAAATCCTATGTGTTCAGCATACACTCTCATCTGCAGTGTCAAATGTAGGTCAAACTTTGCATATTCGTCCTTGTTTGTTTGTACTGTGCACTCTAAAGTGCCGTCAATTGAATAACGAGGTTGCTTAAGTTGAGTACTCACCGCTGGGCGACTTTGGCACAAAGTTAACAGTCTTGGTCTTGGCCCTGAGATGCTCGCCACTGCCGTCAATCCAGACGTACATGCACTGGATGTCCTTGCCCTGACCAAGCCTCATGTACCTGGAAATTTGATTAAGTTAATAATAGTCATTGCACAGTGGTTTTCAAGTTAGTCTCACCTGTCGAGGACAGTCTTGTTGGTGGCTCCGTTGAAGGACTCGACCATCTTGAAGCCGTGGAATCTGTGCGGGGTGCGGGGTTATCAACCTGGAAAGCGGCAGCAGAGAGAGAGGCAAGGTGTTAATGGGATTCTAGCTGTTGCTAATGCACACGAGTTACACTTACAAGGGCTTTGTGTCGACTGAATGGCCTCAAAAGTTCTAGTGGGGGATTGGATAGAAGACTAAGCGGAACCCCATAACGAAATTATAAAATTGCGACGGCGACGACGGAGCGTCGGCTTGTGTAAGTTGTATCTCGTCCGTTCGCCCTCTCGGCGGCTGACAGGTTGGCCTGTGCGTGCGTGCAGCCAACGGGCGAACAAGTGAGTTTTTCTTTCGAAGTGTACAAGAATTTTTGAGCGGCGCTCTGAAGAGGGCGAATAAACCATCATCCATTCAATCAATAATCACGCAGAGACAAACATATAATTTATATAATTGGTTGTTTCTTTTTTTAGAATGATGTGTCTACGTGTCTACTGATATATTAGTATTAGTATCTTCTATGATTATCAAATATTATGATATGTTTATCTAAAAATAATGCCTTAGGTTAGCATCACGTCAAACCAACTGCGTTCAACTCTCTCTAGCGCTTATAGCTCTTATTCTCTCTCCATTTGGATGGAACCTTTTCTGATCAAAACCTCCGCAAAATGAACATTTCAGTTATAAAGACGCTAACAAAAGCAAAGAATGATTAGCTAATAAAACCAAATGCAATTTCAGGCTATGAGGAGGAGCTTATAGCATGCTCGTACAATAGTTTCCATGCAATTGAATAGAAAATGTGATCTTTAGAGTATCTGATAACATTTGCAAAAAAATTAATTGTATATAAACAAAGCTTGTATGATACAGTTTTTGATGTTTAAGACGGTTCGAGGATGCAGACAAGTAGCTCATAGGTCAATAGAAGAAAACACCTTTGTCCTCTGCACATGTATCCACTAGTTTCCCTAGCGACAAAGATGATCACGTTGTTTTGTTGGAGTGTGTAATTTACGCACAACGGCGTTTTCTTTGTAAATGATGACTTTGTAAATAGACGAGTACAAAATTGTCCTTTGTTTGTTACAGTTTGACATAGAGACGTAATTAAGAGGTTACGAAAGTTGTCCGACACCTAAATTTAGCATAATTCTAAAGAAAGAGTGAAACTTATTGGCTCTGTGAATGGAGTCATAGAGTACACATGGTGTATATACTGTGGTCCGTAAAAATAGTACGTTCATAGTACACTTGCACGTTTTTCTCCATGCCTATCCCCCAAATATACATGTGAGCCCCCAATACGGTCTATTTTTAGGCAAACTGGTTTCTCAATCAGTGAATGAATCTGAGTGACAAGACTTGGGAGCTCCAAAGAGCGAATGATGTAACGTACGAAATTATGAAAGTCTCACGTTATCATCATGGATATGTGCTATACGGTCCTTATGGAAGTGAAAATCCCTTGTACTTTGAATAACTTAATGTAGTTGCCATGAACTAAAGATATGACATTGGATTCAACTCTGTTTACAATGCAAAGATCACAGTTTCCAAGTCAAAGTACAAAGCTTAACCCGGCCATCTGACATGAAAAATGAGGCTTTGATCAAAGTACGTTTTAAACCGACTAGCAAAGAGTACGTGTACACTGAGAAACCCTGAATGCACGCCAAACCCTGGCCTAGAATATACAGGGTGGCTGATTAAATTCGAAACAAAGCAACATCAAATTTAAATGGCAAATTCTCCATGCTAAGGTGCACTAAGATCAAACATTAGTTTCCACAGTTATCCCTGTTAATTGAACCTCTATACAAGGCAATTATTTGTTATATATTTTACCACTGTGCTAGTCACAGTGCTAGTCACAGTGCAGTGGGGGTAAAAACACAGATAACTAAATAACACTAGAGAGTGTTTGGGCACAAACTGATTTTTTTGGATTAAAATATCCTTTTAATAGCATAATCTTGGATATTAGTCAGTACTTCTTGCCACTTTTTAACTTTCAAACTGTGCCTATAAAAGAGCAACAGTAAAACAAATCCAGAAAAATGGCAATCCAGAGCCCTGTTGATTATGTTTGTATCCACTGTCTCAGCCACAGTGGTCCAAATAAAACAATATTTGGCCAGAGCTATTCTGAACTACTGCTAAGATCATGGCAGAAGTAGTTTTATAGTTTTGCAATCCCAGTAAGGAGACATTCCCAATTTTTGATGTTTCGATTTTAATCAGCCGCCCTGTATAATAATAAGCATGAACCCCGTCGAGAGTCAGTGTACTGTGCATTAGATCTCATGGATCCGGCACAGGCTACGGAACGTTTCATATACAGAAGAATCCCATTGCAGTGTACATGGCGCAGAGGAGGAGAGGGAGGCTGAGTTTGAAAAGATTTCAACTTTTCTTCTTCTCTTCCATTGACGTCATCAGGTCGAAAACCGGTTTTGGAGGCTGAGCCGTCAAAAGTTGGAGGAGGAGAAAATGAGTTTAAATTGGGGAAAAGGGGTCGCTTGGGTTTGTAAAAAAGAGTTGAGGCAATGAAGAACAACCCTTATGCAGATTTCCTAAGTTAGTTAGGATACAAGTTGTTAAAGCAGTCATCAGGGCAGTTCCACCAGAGAAACACTCTGCTACAGTAAAGTACTTACATTTAATGTATCCTTCAACTTGTGTGTCTTACTCTCAAAAACGAAGCTGGAACTATGAAATGTACGTGCAAATTATCATATGTCTGGTACTGGTGCTCCACTGAATGGAGTTGTCTTGTTTTTGTAGATGAAGTTATGTTCACAGTAGAATCTGTAAGAGCAAAGCTCGAAGTACACGTACATCTAAAATTCCCTATAACGTACATGTAATCTTTTCTAAGTAGATTTAGAGCCCAAAGCGTTACCGTGTTTTACGATCCAGCTAGATCACGCTGGTTCTGCGTGAAGCGTCTCATTACCTGAAGCATGTAACATTTCGTCGGTGGAAGCGATTGTCCCACCAAATACAGCCTTATTTGCAAGGCATATTCCAAACTAACTTTCGCGAAATCTGTGTTGCTTGCAAAAATAAACCGGTTCACGCCATAAAGTGTGGCTGTAGTAGTTGTTGTTGTAAAATGAACGTTTGCATTCTATCTTGAGCTGTCTTGTGTACGTTTCTTATTTTGAAACGTACT
Source organism: Tisbe holothuriae (assembly GCA_900659605.1). Lineage (NCBI taxonomy): Eukaryota > Metazoa > Arthropoda > Copepoda > Harpacticoida > Tisbidae > Tisbe > Tisbe holothuriae. Next base: position 20,616 of record LR138248.1, on the reverse strand, counting down.
ATCTAGAATGCATGCAACAGGTGAGTGAGCTGCAGGCGGTTCCAAAAGAAAATCTTTCTTGAGACTATCTTGCCAAGGAGAATATATGATCGTATGCAGAGACTTTTATAAAACATGGGTATTATAACAAGCATGATTGTTATAGTGCAAATCGCGTTTATGATACCGTCGGAAAACAGGGATTTATGCAATATGTTGCACAAAAAACTCCACGAAGACATGTTTAAGTTGCAGTATGAAATGCTATATATTCAGAGTCCCACACAAGAATCATTCCCTCTAACATGAAAATGTATTTCTCTCCACTCTCCACTCTCTCTCTCTCTCTCCATCACACATTATAGCATGGGAGATGTACTCCTGTCGTACAGCTCCAAAAATAGAAAACCCGTAGTTGCAGCCGCGCATCATTTTAAAGCCCTCCTCTCGCTCCCATTGGCCAGTGGACCCCGTGACGTCAAACGAAAACAGGCTGCGCGTCCTCTTCCGTTGGACGCCCCGCGGCCTCGCTGAGCGCCGTGGCCCCATCCTTAGCAGAGCGGGGCCCTCCCCGGGGCACCTATGCACCTCTGCCTGACCTGAGCGCAGTACTCCATTGACGTCACAAGCTTGGTTGCTACGAGCAAAAACGACTCGTTCTTAAACTGGGTTCTCAATCGGAAATGTTTCATGAGATAAAACTGTACTGTACTCTTCAGAGAGTTTTTCCTGGCAATGCTTCATTTAATATTAATGTCTTATTACATTTGTTTTGCTTTCATTGCATGCATGACAAAATTTGCAAAAAATAAGAAGATTGAGGAGAATAAAATGGACTCAAATCTTGAAGTTTAATCCGTAATTATGTGGTTGCATGTTGGAGATTTTTAAGTGCAGAATTATACTGCGCAAAAGAGTCCTAAAGCGATAATTCCTTGTATATTTTATATGCATGTTATAATTCCTCATCAACTTGCATTAAACAACAATATTACTGACCACACGTATAAATGATCAATTTCTCTTATGCTTGCCCAAATTTTACATTTAGATCGACCGCAAGGACGTATTTTGGGCAAGTAAGAAATTTAATGAACTCAACCAAGATAGTACAAATAAAGGTATGTCGGAGTAGCCCTGGAAGAAGGGGACACGATTTCACAACGGGCGGCAGAACTAGACTAGAGGGCAGAAATTAATAGCAGCTGTTTGTTTTACGGGATTGATGCTGAGTATTTAGTTTCAAGGAAATTAGTTAACTTATTATTAATGAGAAGGTCGTTTTCTATAATTTCCATATACTCAATATACCAAAAATGACATGATATCTCAAACAAAGAACTAATACGGAGCTGTCTTGTCGTTCTGTGCTCTAAGCTACTTCTGCCGTCGTACTGAGGGAATTTAGAGCTCACTCCTCAGCCGAGATGCTAGGTTTAACATATATTTTCTTCTTTGCCATATTGATATTTAGAGCACAAAAATACTGCGATATATTTGGTTTATATTGTATTAATGCAGTATGTTATTTTTTGAATTTTAACAAGTACTTTACTGCTAAAATGTACGCATTTAAATAATTGTTAGTATTTGCAATAAAATAATTTTTTGGTACAACACGGACTAGAAGACCCGTCAACCCTTGATTCTTTATGATTGGCTGCTCCCTTGGCTCACGTAGAAATGACTTTTGATTGGTTCACGTGGTCACATGACATCTAGAACGCATGTGATTGGCTTATCTGGCTCACGTAGAATAGCCTTGTGATTGGCTGAATTGGCTCACATAGAACCATTGAGTTACTGTAATACTGTAGTACGTCAATGACTCAGAACACATGTTTCAGCTGTCAAAAATTATCAAATGAAGGGTTGACGTAATCCGACCGACCTTTGAATTTACCCCTTGATAGGAACAAAGTTTAGTCCAACAAACATAGAAAATTGTTGTCTTCAGCTTAAAATTGAGGGGTTGTAAAAGGGAATATTGTAGACTATCAAGGAAAATAACTTAAGGTCGATGCACTCGTAAGCGTCACAGTGCTAGTAAAATAAGCAAAGGATTATGAAAAAGGGAAATAGTATGTATTGTAGTATACTAACGTCTTATATCCTAAAGGTCTTTCTAGACTAAGTCGGGGACTACGATAGGCGACTAACTTTACGCAAAAGCGTTTGTGCCAACTTAATGATAACATAACAATATAGTGACTAGAATTTAAATTTAAAAGGGGTATAATTACCTGCTAATTTGTAATTCGTTCTATTTTGGCGACATTATTAAAACGGTTTTTGCTCTTTTTATATAGCACATAGTTCCCGCCCATTTTGAAATAGTTACAATAATTTCCGCCAGATGTTGAAACCGTTTGTGCCTCTCAGGTCTGTATTCTCTTGCTACAGAGAGGTAAAGACTGAGTTCCAGCAGCATTAAATAAGGACAAGAGAAGACATGAGAGGCACGACCCTTGGTGCCATCTAGCGGAATTAAATTTAACTTTTACAATGGGCGGGATTTATGTGCTATACAAAAGGATGTTACAATGCAAATTCCAGATTACGCCCATATTATCATATAATAGCATTACTTTAAAGTCCATAACACCCTAAATAGTCCAACCAACTTTACATCTATTCAGTTCAACAGTACAACTTGCTATAACTCCGCACTAAGAATGTATTTATATACTTTTATGTAATTAATGAATAGAAAATTAACTGATGAATAAATTAAAACTGGTATTTCCCCTGTTAATTACTAATAATCATGCTAAATACGCATTTAAAACGGTTGCCAACATCCTGGAATGTGTTTTGACATTGTACTGTAGAGTTTAACTCAGCAGTTAAATCCTGTGTATAAAAACATCCTCATCCCGCACTCTCCTCACACATTAGGCCTCCGTTCACTTGTCCACTAAGAGGTCAATTATTTATTGAAACATTTCGGCCTCCTATTTTAGTCTCCTATTGTCAGCTCATCTGTGCATACAGATGATGCGTTTACTCTGTTTGTTGTGCTTCACTTTTGTGAGTGGTTTTGATGTCCGGCATCAGGGGATGATTGATGAGGCCGTGGCCAGGGCGGCCAGGGAGGTGGAGGAGGCGGGGACGGGGTCTGGGTGTCCGTTTAAGCAAGCACACAAGTAAATAAGAATTAAAGAAATTAATACAAGTCGGCTGTCCAAATGATAAAAAGCAAAGGTGCCATATCAGTTTGTTCTCATTCTACAATCACTATTATGAGCTTGAATTAAGCATTCTAAAGAGGTCTTAACCTCTTATGTACAGTTTATAGTATCAGTACAATGCGCATAACACATGTGTTAAAAGTCTTGTTGCCTCTACTGAAGAGTTACAATTTTGACTAAGGAACTGTTATCATTTGGACAGCCGAAGTATGAATTAATTTGGGGATTCCGTAATGATAGATGGCTTCTTATATTGTTATTGTCTAAGAATATTCTTCTTGAGAATGTAACATTTAATTTAGTTAGTTCTTGAATAGATTTGACCATGAAATTAGACTTAATTAGTGCAATACAGTGTCTAGGTACTAAAATCGATCACTGTACTATACTAATAAAATGCTTGGTCTAAATTCTTACAAATTTTATGTCCGGATTCATGGGGGACCACCGATCTGTATAAGAACAGATTATTGAAGGGGCCGGGAACCATCATGTAAAGCTAAATCCTTCTGGTCCACAGAACTTTTTACTTACAGTAGTCAATGAATGCAGTCTTGTATATATTGTAATTACCGATTTTCCGTTATGTTGTTAGAATGCAACTTGCTGAGAAGCAAGCCAAAATCATGGAGCGCGCTCTGCATCACCTCAGCAACCGCGAGAAGGACTCAAACATCAAAGCCATGCTGCCAGAGGAGTCCATGATTGAGGCTGTTCAGAAGGCAACGGGGGCAGCACAGGCGCCAGTGGGGCACGTGGCTGGTGGGCAGGATGCCTTCATTAACATGCCAACAATGATGAACTGGGGGTGTAATAAGAAGAACATGCCTGGTGAGTTCAATATATACACAAGGTATACAGTAACTGTACTGTATATTGTGCAAGATAGACTCTCTGCTCTGCCCAAGTGCCGTTGTCAATGTTTATTGTTACGTAATGTAGCGGCAGCCAACCGGATTTTATGGCTTCTATGACTTTCATGCTAATGTCAATGAGCACTGTGAACAAGGCCCTGGCCGTGAATGAAGAATTAAAGATTGTATGCAGTACATTTTCCCTGTCAGTATTACGTACTGAGATGTATCGTTCAGTTTTCCTTAATCTGCTATTGACCTTGTTTAATGCAGCATGTAGCGTTTTTTCGCGGACTCTGCATATCCTTTGCAAAATTAGCCTTTAATGCTGCATTTAATTTATTAACTGACCAAAATTAGCATCAACATATGCGGAGCTATTATAAGCGTAAAAATGAAGCATCAAGTTATGGTATCATAAGTCATAATATTATAATGGGAACTACCATTCGGTTCATACATACACCAATGAGGCCAATATAGAAAGTGTTCTTCATCATTAATAGGTCAGGTTAATTGAAATAGCACACCACAAGCGCAAGTGCATGAAGGGCCGTGTCAGCTTCATGGGGCACACAGAAAAATCCAACCGCAAAGGCCAGTAATAGAGCAATGGACCCCCTTGAATAGAAGTTTCATGTGCTAACCATTCCGACACAAGCTGCTTTCTTGAACAAACCTCTCTTTTCCAGGAAGTGATTATTGCCACGACTTCCCCCAGACCTTCACCACTCGCACCATCTCCGGCATGTGCAACAACCTTGCGCACCCGCTGTGGGGCGCCACCAGCACAGCCCAGCGCCGCATGGTCAAGCACGCCTACGCAGATGGGAAGAACGAGCCGCGCGGGACGTGGGCGAGCGCGCGCGCTCACTGCTGCACTGGTGCGGCGACGGGTGAGCCGAGGGATACGTGCAAGTGCGTGCCGGATGCCATGTTACCGAATCCGAGGTTGGTGCGGCAGCACTTTCATAAGGTGGGTATACAGTAAATAGAAGTTAACATTTGTAAAGTAACTCTATCCTTCTGATATCTCACGCACATGTTCATTATATTCTGCTAAACTGTTCTAAATTACTGGATTTTTTGGAAGTTTCCAAAGTAAAAGCTTAAATATGTAATGATGGTTATAAAATTATGTGGTACAACCTATACCCAAGGATATTATAATGTTCGAGGCTGCTTGTTTAAACCTATAAAAATTATTTTAATTTTTTACTATATCCAAAAATAATCAACTAATACTCCAACAACATAATTAAATCCATTTTTACAAACTTTCATCATCTTTCAATGCATATTTCCTCGCATGGTACAGTACAAACAGCTAATAATAACTATGCAAATTTTCCAAAAGTGCAAACTTTGCCAAAGTACTCTAACCTTTAATTTAAAAGGTCGTTATAATAAAGTTAATATTGCTTCTCCTGATAGACGACAAGTGTTCTGGACGTGACGACAACTGCGCTATTCACCGTATTCGGACAATTCCTGGATCATGACCTTAGTCTCACACCGGAGGCGGCAATTAAGGTGATTTAAACGATAAAATTTAATAATATGAACGTTTACAGATCGTAACAGATGCATAATTTGATTTGAAACAAAAAATGAACAAAAAATTAGGACTATTACAACAATATTACGTATATACTTGTATGAGAATGCTGAATAAATAGGTATGTTTGTTGCAATTGCTTAATAAAACAGAGGACAATAAATAATAAGAAGTTCAAATGTGATACTTAGCTCTTAAGGCACTCCTTTAGCTAGAATACGACCGCTTAATTGCCTTAAATTATACTCCAGCAACTTCATAGCATTAAGGAACTGCTTTCAGCTTATTAATTATTAGACTATTAGACTCACATTGGTTTATTTGAAATTGAATGACCTATTTGCAGGGTTGCTGTGAAGACCTCAAAGAGGAAAACTGCTTTGCCATGAAAGAAGTCTTTGTTGACCAATGCACATCAATGGCAGTCTGCACTATGGATGACAAAGATCAGACGCCGGCGGATGTCTTCCTCACAGCACTGCATGATACAATGGAGTGTGGGGTTAAGCAGTGTTACAACCTAGCAAGGAGTCTTGCCTATTGTAATTCTGGGCGGAACAAGAAGGATATTAGACAGCAGGTTAGTCTTATAATATATTTGTTGATCAATGCACATCGACCTGTAGCTCATATGCTCTTAATAATATGCTCTAAAGCTCTTATACTCTTATATATTGTATGATAACTATATTTTACTAAACAGGTCAATGCCATCACCGCCTTTGTTGACGCCTCCACTGTCTATGGCTCCGACATTGACCTCCACATTGCCCTGAGGAAACCCAACTCAGCGCTGATGCTCCTGACTGAAGAGGAGAACCCGGTTGTACCGGAAGTTAATGGGACCCATGCCAAGGCTGGAGATAAGCGCAGCTCAGAGGTTCCACAACTACTTGCATTCCACACATTGTTTGTCAGGGAGCATAATAGGTAATTATTTGTAAATGACACTCAATATATGGGTATTCTGAGATGACTAAAGTCTTAGGGTATCTGGAAAGAATTTGAACAGTGCCTGTGTAACATCTAAACAGTTACTGCATCTTGCCATAATCTTGGACATGTTTTGCTTCATTTGATGAGTATTTGAGTAGTTCATGTATATCAACAGTATTCGAGCATTATCTGTGCATTTTCTTTACAGGATTGTCATGGACATTGAACAGTATCTGAGTGACAATGGCGATAAACGTGCAACAGACATCAACTTTGTCTTTGAGAAGGCGAGGGAGATTCTGATTGCAGAGATGCAGAATATTGTGTACGGTCAGTATGTGCCAGTGCTGCTGGGGGAGGAGACGGTCAACAGGAATGTTAGGAAGGACTACAAGATACTCAATCTGAATGAGAGGGGAGCATAAGTACTTATAAAATATGGGCCAGTACTAGGACCTAGTCTAGGGGTGGGAATGGTAATACCGATTTAAATAAATTGGTAACGGTAAACAATATTTTTACCGGTAAATTACCGGTAGTTACCGGTAATTTTTTACTAAGTAAAATACCATACAAGTGAGAAAAATCACCAAACAAGTAGCTGCAGGTTTGTAAACTAGCAGATCCTATTTTAAAAGGTGTAAATGTCTTTTTAAACATGATACATTTTATAAGAATTCATTTTTTAGTTTTTGCTCAATTTGAATGAAAAATGTCAATTTTGGTTAGTTCTATTAAGTAAAATCCTCATTTGGGTAAAATTACCGGTAATTTTTCTTTTACCGGTAATTTACCGGCGGACAATTACCGTTAATTACCGGTATACTGGTTTACCGAACCCCACACCTAGCCAGTACGTTATTTAGCTATGCTTTAGTTACTTTTTGAGTTATATACTCTTAGTGGTGCAATGGAGTAAAATGAAAGATCTCTTGTACTTAGCCCCAGGTCAAGAGATATAACTTTAATGATCTTACAGAAGAAAGTTAAACCCATGTATAACGGAGGAACCGAGACATCAGTAATTGCAGCGCTCTCAATTCACACCATTTCAGTGGACTTGCCATAAAAGTCAGCTATTGTGTCTTGGCACCCCCCTTTTATAGTAGATTCATGGTTAAACTAAAAAGTAACTAGGTTAAATTAAACCTATCTTCAGCTCAAAAATCATAACATTTATGCTACAGTACAATATTAAAGCAAAGCCAAAGATTTTTCCGGACATTTTTAAATGAGTCATTAGTTATTAGCATGATTATTGTTATTAAAATACAAATATTAATTGAATAATCAGCTAATTAGCTATTTCAATAGTTTCATAAAAGTGTCTAAATAAATTTTTAATGACAATTTATAGAATGCCTACCTAAGTGGTAAATTCCTGATATGGTACTGTTGAATGATCATACACCAGAAAGTTACATCTACCCATTTGAAAGAACTCCTGCACTCAGCCACATGTCATAATGATCTTCTAATAGAAGGTTACAGCTATCTACAGCTTGAAAATTGTAACATTAATGCTCCAGTAAAATATCAGAACACATCCCAGGATTTTTTTAGTCATCTTTAAATGAGTACTTAGGATGATTATTAGTAATAATTAACAAAAATGAAATTATTTATTGAACTATTCAATTATTACATAAAAGTGTCTAAATACATATATTCTTATTGCGGAGTTATAGCATGTTCTACATAAGTGGTAAATTCTTGGAATATGTTTTGATATTGTACTGTTGACTGATCCAGACACCAGAAAGTTACAACTGCCCATATTTGCCTTTTTACAGCTACCGTGCAAGGACAAACCCCGGCATCTTCACCGAGTTCTCTACGGTCGCCTTCCGCTTCGGCCACTCCATGATCCACGGAAATATTAAGAAATTCGACCTCGGTCTCAACTCTCAAGAGGTTGACAGCTACAATATTAGGGATAATTTCTTCAAGACTGGGGAGTTTAGCACGGATAATAATCTGGGATTGGAGCAGATTCTTAATGGGATGACAAAAATGCAGGTGAGGAAAATGGATATTTCCGATATAAATTCCGCCACTCATTATATACATGAAGCTACCTGGAAAATAGGGTATTTCTATAGTACATATCTAAACACATCCCAGGGTTTTGCCAGACATCTTTACATGAGTATTTAGCATGAATAATTGCAAAGAAAGGTCTAATAAAGCATTAAGTGATTAATTCGCTAATTAGCTATTCAATAGTTACATACAATGTCTAAATACATTCTTAATGCAAAGTTATAGCATGTTCTTCATTATTGGTAACTTCTTGGAATGTGTGTTTTGATATTGTGCTGTTGATTTAATCATATACGTAGTTATTTTTTATTGAGTTATTACAAGTAAACAAATGTACAGTTACTACAGCAGGAAATACCCAAAGAGAATGGATAATGGTAAAAAAAGAATCCTAAATGGTAATGGTTATAAAAATACTTTGTCATTGAGATGGCTGGTACTTTTCTTGTCAACATCATATGTGAAATTAAAGTTATTGAACAATTAAATTTAATATTTTACTTGTTCCTAGGCTGAGGCTTGTGATCCTTTCTTCGACACTGACCTCTCCGAGCACCTGTTTGGCAACAACAACGCTGAGGGCGACGACCTGGCAGCCAGGAACATCCAGAGAGGGCGGGACCACGGTATTCCCGGTTATAATGACTACAGAACGCACTGTAATATGGAGCCGGCGTGTAGTTGGGCAGACAAGTAAGATTCCAAGCGCCAGCGTGTGGCGGAATAGTTAGCACGCAAAACTTCTATTCAATAGGGCCTGGGTTTGAGTCCCGGCCTTAGTGGATTGAATTTTCAAGATCCCCAAAAGGCTGCCACAGTCCCGCATGGACTTGCTAGTGAGGTCTGTTTATTTCAATCAACCTGAAAAGGTAGTGCCATAAAATATGTAAAAGGCAAAATGTATTTAGAAAAGTAAGGTTCTTTAGAAAGGCACTGGGCATTTGGAACCCAAAACCCATTGGTGAAATCCAAAAAGTTGTTGGTTGTTTAAATATATTATACTAGTGATTCCTTATTGTATATTTTTGGGTACTACATTTCGGTTCATTCACAAGTACACAAAATTTGCATTGTTTCATCATCATATTGCTCAGGGGATTCGAACCCACAACCTTGGATTGGAGTCAAGTGACTTGTTAATATGGCTACCACGGCCCTCTAGTCACTGGCTAATTGTAACAATAACATTCAAATATTCTGTATTGTTCCTAACACATCTTGGGTTTGAATCCTTGTTCTTTTTCAGGCCAGAAGAAATTTCTCAAGAGAAATGGGATCTGCTTTCCGATCTGTACGAT
>LR138247.1:2763-17615 GCA_900659605.1 Tisbe holothuriae | reverse complement strand
GAGATTTTCATAAAATGTTTCAGATAAGAGCTGGAGGCAAATCTTTTTGACACATTCTTATTTGATCACCCTGTATATTGTATAAATTCGCAAAATTGGATCTTTCCATTGGAGAAACAAAATGTACAAGACATTGGTACAAGAAGAGAAATAAAATGATCTTAGAGTCCATTTTTTCGTTTACATTTGCTGCAAGTCTATTTTTCAAGGCTGGGTATAAAACAGGGCATAAAAGTGGAGTGAAATTTGAGTTCACATAAAAATAGCAGCAGGAAATGGAAATGGAAGAAGGAGAAGAAGAAGAAGCTCACGAATTAAATGACATCTTAAGGGGTTATTGGAGTTCAATGGCATAAACATGCACACATATTTGGGGGTGTTTAAAACGTGCCAGACACTGTTTGGGGATGCCAGATTGGCACCTTTTAGGAAAGAATATCAATTAAGACATAACATAATTATTGTTTCAAAAAGAATTAAATGGCGTCCCTTTTTAGAGGTGATTATGATTCGGCTGGAAATGCTCTTTGGCAGGACAAGATTATTCTGTTGTTTTAATCTTCTCCGTTTATCTTCTTCACGGATTTTACGACTTATTTTATCATGGACTGATTAAAACTACAGACAGAATATTGTTGCCTTAAAATGGGTAAAATGCTATTGAAAATGATGCAATATGTTTGCTATATTTTTGTGCACAAAAATGCAACTTGAAATGTTTCTCTAAATATGTGCAATCTTTGTTGCAAAATCTGCAAAGTTTTGTATGCGACAATTTCTTCCAGGAATACATCAGCTCGCGTGAAATATGGATTTCAGGGTCACTTCTAATTTCTTTCCCAAAATTCCTTGACCCAAAAGAAGGCGTGTTTTCTAACCTCAAAATTAGCCATTTTATTCTCAGAATAGAACAAGAATCTGAAGCATAATTTTTGTTATTACCACACTTCCCATTTGCATAATGTTCAAAATAAAGTAAATAGAGCGACGTAGCTTGTTTAAAGATTGAATAGCTCATCCCAAAAAGGGATTTTTACGCGTCGGGGTATAAAATTAGGGACAAATAAGGTGTGTAGAGCATGGAAAGGTGTTTTACTCGACCTTGGAATATAGAACATGGAATCTAATCACTCTATTCGATCGGGATTGTTTCAATAAATTCTTCCACATGCAGTTCGGTCGTGGGATCGGGATCAAACGAGAATTATTGGAGGGATTCTCAAGGCACAGTGGGGTAAATAAGAAAATAATACCAAAAATATGATCCTGTTAAATTAAATTTCTATGAATATTTTATGCTATTTGCCCTTTGTTTCTTTTGTTTAGGCTAAGAATAAATTACAGTTATATATAAATAGTTTTTTTGTATAATCAACTGTGGCCAAAGCTAAAAGTGGGCGAGCGTGGCTTTAACACCAAAAGCAGAAATGAAGATCCATCGGGCTTGATACAATAAAGTAATAATTGTTATGGAAGGAATCTTACGGTTTAAAATGGAGGACAAATATGTACTTTGATTGGTCATTCATTCTAAGATCGTGCTCAATGGCTTTTAGCCCTCTTTGGGAGGTGAAAGAGCCTTTGTTTTGCACTTTATTCAATAGAAACTGGCGAATTCAACCCGTTTTGAAAGAGATCTGTTGATGCCACATCTGACGCAACGGACTCCTCGTTTGTGAAATGCGTACACGACGCAAATGTAATGAATCTTCTTCTCCTTCTTCAACCCCAATCGGTACTTCCTCATATTATTGCGTAAGATGGCGACGCGCAAATATCATACGCACTTTTTGCGTAATCCGATCTATCTGGTGACGCAGCAAAAACCCGCTGTATGTGGATCACACAAACGAATGGGTGTTTTCAAGGAAGTCCGTTATGATTATTATTATTAAGGATGGCACTTGAAAGAGGAGGTGGATGAATGACATGGCTGTTACAGTTTGGGAATTAAAAATAGCTAAGCACAGTGGGTTCTGAGTTGAAACAATATTTAAACATTAAAAGAAGCTTTGTACAGTAGATGTAAGCTACCCTCTGTGCTATATATTTTTCTTGTCTCAAATGATTCCACTGTGTTACAACGCTGACCTAAATAATCCTCCGTTATGTATAATTTAGTGGCATAATATGTGTCCGTATGTGAGAACATCGTCACTACATATTAATTGTTGTTGACCTCTCCAGCTATTTTCACCGTTATCATTATCATTTACAAAACCACACACGCGAGATATGAGATTAAAAGGGAACCATTTTAGTCGAGATGAGCTTTGTCATAAGAGGAAGGCTTTTAAAAGGCAATTATAGGATGGGCATAACCTGCAGTAATAACAGGTTAATTCCTTTTCTCTATGTACGTACTTTAAGGAGCAACAATGTGCCATAAATCTGGATAGTAATTGCGGCCAACTGAGTGAGACGTCGACGTCTCCTCCAACAATGCTGCTTCTTTAAGCTCTTGTTTCCGCTTAGTCAGGGATGACACTGAACCACATATAGTATCCTGTAATAACATGCACAATACACATGTATTATATAACTAAACTGCCGTCCCTGTTCTTCCCTGAATTTTTGAATTTGGACTGAAAACCATCAATTTTAAGACAAATTCAGCACAGTGGTATCAAAATATGGCAAACAAAGTGGGTGAAAATATTAGTTCCACATAAAATTTCCCACTCTAAATTTTAAATCTTTACTTCATAAAGAAAATTCTTAAGCCAAGTATGAGGGAGTAATTTACATTCTTAATGAGGACACGAATTATGAAACACCCTGTATATTTCTTTGCCTCTCCCATGCAGCTACTATAAAATGAAAACTTCATAGCCTCTCCCCTAAAATGCTAACTTCATGGCCTCTCCCGTAACATGTCCTTATATCAATGTCTGCTGCTTTGCTCTTCTATTGTCTGTCCATGATGTCTGTCCAGTCGAAGCTAATACGTGCTCAGTTTCACTCTCAGCATTATAGTCTGTGCTGGCTGAGTCGCAAGTGTAAGCAAAGAGGAAGGATCGGTAAAATCGCACGGCAGTGAATGTCTTGAGTAAAAGTTCCGATATCAGAATCAATCACTCCACCCTAGGCTTTGTCAGACGTCACCATGCCGTACAAGTACCAGGCCTTGTTCACCTCGGCCCACGAGCTGAGGCTCTACCTCATCCAGAACCCGGACGTCGTCGCCGTTCTCATGAAGAAATACTGGGATTCTTCGGAAAGAAATCCGCTCATCGACCTCTGCACCAACCCACTGTGGGCTGCTGAAACTAAACCGGAGAGTTTGTCGGCGAACGTGTGCGCAGAGATGGCCAAGGTACTGCTCCAGGAGTTTGAGGTCAACCCAAACGTCTACACCTACTTGCACTCAAACAACAACGAAGGCAAACGCAGAAGTGAAATATGTAAGTTATAGGAATAATAGTCATTGGTGCAATTTTAAAAGGCATAACAAATTAGTATTTTGAGAATGTTTTATCAGCAGGCTTTTAACTTTTTAAGTAATGGTGAGATGCGTTGCAAGCCTCGACCTAATTACTTTTTTCATTACTCTTTTCACATAAAATAATGAGGACATAAATTTATTTTTTACAAAACATTGAACCTTTAATTAATTATACCTTGCATTGCTCCCATTACCGGGAGCCCCTCTTGTCTACACCTCATGTCTACACTGCCACTCTGGTACACCTAGATCCTCAATTATATGTATTTCTGAAATGTAATGGCAAAACTAATTGCAATTGTAACTTAATTACAAAATTTAGAAAGGAACAATATAGTCTTTCTTTCTTTCTTTATTAGCCGTTTGGAATTCACCACAATATAGTCATGTTCAGACAAAACTTGATATGAATTCTTGACGTGATTATCCAATGCACCTGTTTTAAAAATATATTTTAGGGATCAAGTGCAACGCCTTCAACCCACAGGAGGAGAGGGAGCGTAACAGTGGCTACCCCACTGCATTCCTAGCATGCGCCCTCAACACTTACCCTGAGGAGTGCCGCATTCTCAAGCTGATGCTCGAGGCGGGAGTGGCTTCGGATACGACGATCAGGATCACGGATCACGGATACAATGATTGTAAAAGCCTCGACGCGGTCGAGTATGCTACTAAATACGGGCCCAGTGGCGCCGGCGCCATGGTCAAGAGCGTCATCAAGGAGCATGAGAACGTGGAGGCTAACTCAGGTGAGAGCTTAAAATTCCTCTTCGATGGGGTACGAATGGAATCAAGACAAATATTGAATTTACCAATATCACCTGTGTGAATGGGACCATTTTAAGGGCCCAAATACACGACATACAGAAATTGATGTGCCACCGCTAGACATTGGCCATTTATTGGTTTCTCAGCTCTGAGTTCCCACTGCATAGGTGGAGGAAAAATGGAAAATCAATGGCTAGCGCTAGCCAGCGATTTTGCTCTTATGTCGTCTGTTTAGGGGGATAAGGCCCAAATACACTACATAGAGAGGACCGATGTGTAGACAATATACAGCGGTACTCCATTAGTATTTCAGCACTGAGCATCACCTATACAGTGGGAGCTCAGGGCTGAGAAAACGATGCACATTGCCTGTACATTGCCTGTCCTTTATAAGGTCAGTTCCCGGCTGTATTTGCATTTCAAAATAGAGCCCATAAGCGTCTCTTATAGCCAAATATATTCCTTACCAGCTCCAGGCCCCATCCCATGGCCTCCACGGCCGGCGGGAAAGTGTAGTCTAGGAACATGTCTCCCGGGTAGTCGATCCACTGGATGATGGTGACAGCGCCGACGATGAGCGGCGTGAGGTACATCCAGCAGAACAGCCAAACCTTCTGCATGTGAGGGTGGATGTTGATCTCTTAAAGGAACAAACATTAGAACAAGGAATTAGGTATTAAATGCTTCTTTCTCACCCATGTCAACTGTAATGTGCTCCATCATCTTAGGCGCCCCGTAGCACCAGGAGACGACCATCAGCTCAAGGAATGCCATGAGCAGGATTGCATTGGCACATCTATTAAGAAACTCAAAATATGTCTTTAACTACTTAATCTAGTGTTATAACCTGTCATTCATAATGGTAAACATGAGGAAGCCAGAGTCAAATGTCATTGAGAACCCGCAGAGAAAGTCCACAATGCACACGACGATGAGGACCTTGGTCCGGTGCCCGCGGAGTTTGGGGAAGTCGTCAAATATGGCGGCTAGCACGCATTCACACTGCGCGGCGACTGTAGATATGGCCTTGAAAAGGAACTTATTTAGTTATATGTTAGCATAATAGCATAATTAACACCTACAAGCAGGCACAACATAAGAAAGAACAGGAACGAGAACAGCTGTGGCACATCCATAATGGACACAGCCTCTGGATATACAATAAACGCCAACCCGGCCCCTGCCTGGATCACACTATCAATTGAAGCGTCCTTTGCCTTGGCGATGTAACCGAGTGAGCCGAAGACGACAAGGCCGGCGTAGAGTGACGTGAATGAGTTGAAGGCGCCGATGAGGAGCGCGTCGCGGTGGGCGTTGTTTCGGAAGCCGCTGTAGGAGGAGAGGAGGAGCTGGGAGCCCACGGCCACGCCGAGGCTGTAGAAGATCTGGCCGGCGGCCTCGTTCCAGACTGTGGAAAATATGTATGCATTAATTATTAGTCATTTAAGAATTGTTTTGTATGACTAACTTCCCGCCGAGATTCGTTTCTTTCTCTGACGGTATGCGTCGCATACCAGCCGTTGATGTATGCATGCATTTCTCGCATTAATGAAAGTGCGGATTTAAGGAGTTTTAGTTTACAGCGGGACAAGAAATGCGACTGGTATGCGACGCTGACGTCAGCGTCTATCTGAAACGAATTTCGGCGGGTTATACAGTAGAATAAGCTAATACAAAAATTCGATACTATTTTAGCTTTGGTAGACCTTTGATTTCCCAGAGTTTTCCCCAGTCTTGTGGCACAAAGTAGAACTCCATTCCGTATCCGAATCCATCTAGTGTGGCAACGTAGCCCAGAAGAATCGTTAAGATCACGTAAGGAAACAGAGTTGTGAAGTACACAACCTGAAAAATGAATAGCAAATTTTATTTCACAAAAGTCATAACAAATTTCATGATATTTGAATATACGTTGGCCTTATCATTCTACATATAATTAAGTACTTAAACCTTTTAAAACCTACAATTTCGTATCGCTTCAATTTTTTTTGCAATTATGCATTCCAAATTGCAATTTGCATTGTAATCATATTTTGCATGCTTTCCCTTTCCCTTGGCTACTTTTTATGCAATATTGGACTTACAGACGTGTTTTCACAAATGGAAAATGCATAAACAAGTTTAAGCCACTGAAAAACAAATCATACTACTATGTTGATAACAATAATTATTGCCTTGAAATGTCAGTCGACTTGATTGGTGGTTATATTGTCTATAAATCGGCAGTTTAGAATCGAACTAAAAATGCCATTTTCTTATGGACTTTTAATAAAGACACTGTTTTTCTTACTCAATGTTCCAGCTGATACTGCTGGAATATTAATTACAACTTCTTCCAATGGATTTCATACGAGATATTGCTACGAGCCAATGTTTGATGTGTTCACCATTCTACAGGTATAATTTTATCAGGATGTGTCTCCCCAGGCCCAGGGCGGATTGGTTACGATTTATGTAATCAAACTCGACGATCAAACTGTATAAAGTACTCTTCATAAGTACACTGTATGTATTAAAAGAGTAGTAGAAATTAACCTAGATATTTCGATATCCCTTTTTATTCTTATTTGTAAAGGGCATTTCCACAATAGAGTGCTACAGTCACTGCCTCAAATCCCACAACTGCACCGCCTACCAATATTCTGGCACCAATTGCACCCTTGGAAGCATCATCAGCTCCAAATGGAACATAACAGCAGCATTCAATGCCATTCAAGTCCTGTCAAGACTCAACCAGTCCGTATTCGTTGATCTTGTAAGGCCTTATCAAGAGGTCTATGCTACAAAGGGGAATCTATCAGAGCCGAGAGGAGTGGCTTATTGTCAAGTGATATATTATCCCATGATAGAGTGAATAATTCAACTTGTCTGTATTTAGAGCCGATGCCCACACGGAAGGCTTCTTCAGCGGGAGACAAGGGAACTCATAGAGACTGCATATTCATATGCAGCTAACAGAAGTACAAAACATGCTAATTATAGACCATTGTCTGCTAATTATGCTCCATTTCAGCCCGTTGGATTGGACTAACCAGACCTGGAGTAACTTCCAGCTGTTCTAATCATAATTGCAATGGATTTGTATGGTCGGATGGAACGCCATTTAACTTTACATTTGTAACGAAATACACTTTTAAACATACATCTATAGTTTTTTTAAAATATTTTCTATGCTTCCCTTTTTATTTATTTTTGGGAACTACCTTTTCCGGTTCATTGTAATGTAGCACACCCAAGGATGTTTAAGTTCCTTGAGCACACCGCACATGGGCAATTTGTGTGTCAGCTTTTTGGCGCATTTGAAAAATCCCAAGCGCCGGGGCTGGGATTCGAACCCCAGTCCCCTTGCATGGGAGTCTTGCACGCTAACAATTCCACCACGGGCATTCACCCTTTATAGTATTTATCACTACACATAAAACATCTTAACAGCACCATACGGAGCCAGTGTATCTTCTCTTTTCAGCTCGAAATCAATGGATTCACAAGTCTGAGTGTGACCGAGGGCCATGAGTGCTTTCAGATGTTTGGATGGACAATTAAGGATGAGTACTGCATGAGGATCCATGGGGTGCTGTGTGAGTGCCCTCAGGATCAGTACATGCCTATGATATTGCAAGATTTGGATAGGATTTGGAATAAAATATAAATTTGAGGGGAACAGATCTTTGAAACGAGTTTTCAATGTTATAAACGACATATAAACGGATACTTTAAATTGAAGAAGAGTACAGCTGTATTCTTCTTACTAGCATAAGCATAGACGGTAGTAATAACAACGTTTTTATTACTACCGTCTATGAGCATAAGCATATAAAGTGGATGGCCGAAGAAAAACATTTCGTATGTTTACAAAAAGCTGGTGCACTTTATCAGCTTCAGTAAATTCTTTACACCGTCAATCATTAAGAATATTATTGGTCTCTGACTTTTTGCTTCTTTGTTCTAATTGTACTCTATGTGGCATTGCCTTTTATAAAAGAACTGATGAATACAAAATATAAAAGAACTGATGAATACAAAATATCCGTTCTCTTTAAAGAGAACGCAATTAATCATCCCCGTTTAAACCGCCAGCAAATTGCGTATCAGTAAATCTACAATACTTTTCTAAATGCATATCAATCAATCTGCACATATGAGCCTAATGTGTCTGGTGATATAGTACAAAACAAAAGCAGGCACACTTTTGAGCTATTTAAGATATTCAGTCACTTTGCCACTCCAAGATGGTTGTATTATCCGCGATGAAAGTAATTTTGTTTCTGAAGTTATCAACTTTTATGGTGCCAATCCAAGCCGTTATAAATACAAGCAGATTCCATAAACAAAGTGTATTTACGCCCATGTTCTCAACAATATCAGTCCATGAGGTATAAAGTCTACTAAATATAATTTTACATAATTTTACTAAATTACTTAGACTGACTCCATTATTGGCAGCACAATTGAACGCACTTGCACCCCAAATTGCAACACAGTTCAAATGACCGGAACCATGATAACCTTAGGTCAGCTCATTCCAATTGCTTGGACAATGGACACTGCCGTTACAGAAGTCTATACAAGTCTAACCACACAGAATGTCCTGGATCTTATTACCCTCTCTTATGATGTAGCCGAAGTGGCGCCAACCACAACTACATTTGATGATGGGGTCGCACTATGCCCGGTATAATTAAACAAATATTTACTAAACTGCAAAAGTTTAAGTACAAAAATTGGGAATTGCTCATTTCTGAGCAAATGGTCAATATTATTAAAGACCGAACAGAGTAATTTTGCAGAGGTATATATATAATTATAATATGGCATGTAATATCTTTGTTTTTGGCCACTTTGACCGTTAGATGGTGCTAGTGGTCAAGATAGTCCTGAAACTGAGTCTGCAGCTAAGTAGTAGGAGCTCAGCTGAGTGTTCCTCGCAACTCAGTTAGAAGCTTGGCAGTAGACTCAGTTGGAGGACTATCTTGACTGCTAGCACCATCTACTGGGCAGAGTATCACAGTATAACAAAGTTATCACATGCCGTATTAGTAAGCACTCTTAGCTTCCACAAGCAGGACATGTATATTTGAATAACTATAGCCCATGTTATAGACTCTCTGCCCTTCCGGATCGATACTCCAGATGACCACACCGGAGCTGGCTCAAGAAGGCTTTCCAAGCTCATCATGTAATGCCATTTTAACTAAATTTGAGCTTTTAAAAACTGACCTTACCCCCCAGGGCAATGGATTGGCCTTGAAAGGACAGGTAACATGACACATTGCGTTGATGGTAATTGCGAGGGCCTGGCATGGTTAGATGGAACCCCGTTTGACTTTAACATGGTAATGAATGGGGCTAAAGAGAGCCTTTATTTAAACTGATCTGGTCTTTACAGCTGTCTCAAAACGGGCTGAGGACCATTATATGTAATGACGGAGCAACTTGCTTTCACACAAATAATGATATGATTGAGGACAAGCCATGTCATTACGATAGTCCCAAGGCCGTGTGTCACTGTCCACCTGAAGCTGCTTGGCAGGAAATTAGAGAGCGACTTGATATTGAACCTTAATGCAAACCAGTAGTCCAAGCAGTTTATAAGCCTACTTTACTGTAGCCTTTATCAGGCCGAATGCATATTTTAAAGACAAATATGTACTCCTTGACGATTTATATGTTCTATATAAATACTAGTTTTTCTTGGTACCCTGACTACCCAATAAATATATCTAATTATATATTATACTTTTTCTCTCATGTAAGCTTTAAAGAATCGCTCAATAAAGCGTTAAAGTTGGAAGGTGCATATCTTACCATAATGTAAATCAGACACTCTAATTTAGCGAGAGTCTGTCGTCCTTTTAAGAGAGCTCCCAGACTGGCAACTTTTCGCATTTCTGCCAAGCAATTGTCCCCACTTCTGCCAGCAGTTTTCTCAGTTATGCCAAGCAATTTCTGGTTGTACTTCAAAGAGAAATCTTCTAAGTCCCAGAAATTTCCTCGGCAGAAATGCGAAAAGTTGCCAGTCTGGGAGTTCTCTTATGGCGTAGCGACAATGCGTTAGCTGGTTAGGATTAAATTCCTTTAGCTGAGACTCTGGTAAGGATAAAAATCCTCAAACAGCAGCTGGGTAAACTAATTTTTATAATTGAGAATGGTTTCTTGACATTATTTCCACTGTTTTTGAACCAAGAATTAAGCATTACGTTTTTAGCAGGAATAAATTGTTTTGTCCTACCTTTCCGTACGACTGCACTCCCTTGACAATGACTGCACTGATGATGATCCAGGCTAACAGCAACGCGCCCGCAATCTCCCACTGGACGCCGCCCCACTTGGACCAGGAGTTCACCTCAGTGTTCACGTGACCGTTCTCCACATCAAAGTTGAGAACTCTGCAAGACAGACGTTGCAAAATTACATACTATTATAATTAAGTTCACTGGGGAAAAATACAAAACTACAATTTTGGGGCAATGGTAGCCATATTTGCAGAAGGTTGTGGCTCCGAATCCTGCGGCATGAAAAATTGCAAATTTGGCATACTGGTAAATGAGTTAGTTCAATTTCTCACGTTCTGCGAGGAAACGGGGAATTACTGTGTAAACCTAATGTTGTTCTTTGCTAGCCCCCAGTTTGTAGTTAATAATAAAGGCTTGAGTGTCTGCAACCCTCCTTCCCGTCCGTACCTGTAATACCAATACTCCTCACTGGCCGACGCCCTGTACGTGACATCCTTGAACTGCAGCTCGTGCGTGAGGTTGAAGCAATGGTACGGATTGGAGGGGTCGTAGCGCATGTCGTTGCTCTCGCAGAAGTAGGTGCCGTTCACGCACCCACGCTCAAAGAAGGTGGTGTTGGGGTAGTTCTCAACGCAGTCCCTGATATGAGAATAGTTCAAGTATGTCAGGCAACACATTAGAAACTAAAATACTAATAGTTAAACAGGTTTTTCTGGCACTATTTCTAGTAGCCCTCTATGGCAATTTCTAACCTTGCTTCCGGCACGCTGAAGCAGTGATCCCTGTTATAGTCATGCTGACATGTGGACCACGGCAACTCTGACTGGAACCCGGCAAACATGAAGAAGAGCGCGTACGACATCACCACAACGTACTGGAAGTTGCTCACTGTAGAGATGGTCACCATGCTGTAGCCAAGACCCTATTCATAAGACTTTTATACACTCTCTATTAGGTATATTACAGTAGAATACCTGCAGTCCAGGAGCCATCCTGGCAAACACTTTTGTCGATGACAACCCCGCGTATTGCCCTAATGCCATTTCGAGGAAGAAGCATGGCACACCCACCACGATTAGCATAAGGAAGTAAGGGATTAGGAAGGCTCCCCCGCCCTAATGGAATATTCTTAGTCCTAAAGAGCTCTTTTAGATTATAAAAATGCTCCTTACATTGTCATAGCAGACATAAGGGAACCTCCAGATGTTCCCCAATCCAACGGCCAGTCCCAGGCTGGAGAGGAAGAATTCACAGTGGTTTCCCCATTCCTCGCGCTCATTCTGGACCACTGTGGGAATAACATGCTCCACCTCCGAGGAGATTTTGGAAGATCTCCGGCTGGCCTTTTCTTCATCCATAATCAGTTTTCGAGATCAGCCCTTCATCAATGTTGATGCAAGACTATTATTACGTTAGTAAGTCATACATGTTGACAGGAAGGAGCTGATTAAATAGCCTCTATTAACACGTACACATATTTAAAGTACGGGGCAAGTTACGTACATTAAGTTAGCGCATTCAATATAACTATATATTATCAGGCGCCTCACTAAGTAAGTTGCAACTCCAAGAGGAGTACTCATAAACATAGAGCAATTTCGGACTGTGTCCATGTATGAATCAAGAGATTTGATTAAAACACGTTGTTACTTGTTACTCTAGTTATGAGGAATGTAGAGGTAATAAATATGCAAATTAAATAAGAGATAAGAACGCAACGCATGATTTAAAAGGTTTCTTCTCTTTTACGATATATATATTTCTGTTTCGTTCAAAAACGTACCAGGGGATGTTTTGGCCATATAATTTCTATATTTAGCATGTATATTTAGAGGTGTTTTTTTCTCCATTTAACTCCTTGTACACCTATCTGAATGAATCTTAAAATCTCCCGTGATCCTTCACAAACCAATCCATCCATGGAAGTGCATTCTAGAAATTACCCTTTAACATTGAATTATTGCTGTCTCCATATTTTACGAATGATAAGTGTCTTTTTGTAGAGAAAGTTCAAAATGTAATTCAGACTGCTTCTCAAATTAAAGTCTTTTCCTAACAGTATTAGCGTGTGCATGTCCTTAGGACACAAGTCACACAACCTATTAGTCACAATTAAGTCTTTTCCAGCACCATAGCATGTCCATGACTGCCTTGGGACTGTTCAGGGCCGGCGGATGACGCTCTCCGCCTCCGCGCCTTCCTGTGCTTAATGAACGAGGTGTAGGCGTCGAAACCGAGCGAGACGAGGTTGTCAAAGAGGACGCGGAACCGCGTCGGGAGGAAGTAGAAGTTGACAAACTGGGCGGGAGGCCAGATCAGCCATTCCATGGCGTAGAGGTTGGACCCTGGAAATGAAATATATAAGGTTTCGTTAATAAGCGGACTGTCGATCATGGCAAACTTTTCATCATTAGGTGCCTTCACTCTTCAGTTAAAAATTCATTGGAAGCATCTTGGAAAAAATATACTATTTTTCCAAGGGGAGCATGATACAAAAAAGGTCTAGAATATCTTGCATTGTACTATCTATACAATTGTCAATCGATAATAATTAATACGAACCTTAAAATCTAAATTTAACCTTTAAAACAATTGCATAGAATGCCATTTTTTTAAACAGGGCAAATCATACTGTATCAGAATTCAGAAGCATGAAGTCATGAACCATATAATACATCCAAAATAAGAACTAAGACTATCTTACCCATTTTCACTGTATCCTTGACAATTTTATCCCTAGCGCTTCCTTCCATCATTCCGGACGCCACAAAGCCCGCCGCGATGCACACTGGGCTGAAGAGAACCTGGTCCACCACGATCTTGTGCGCCACGATTCTGAGGGTGGCCCCGGGCAGAAGGCGGTCCAGGTAGTTGTACCAGAAGTGACAGAGGAAGCCGGAAGTGAGGCCGAAACTGGTGCTCATCTGCAAAGGTTCAATAATATTTAAATAAACGAAAGTTATGTTAAACATAAAAGTGAACATACAACGTCGTTCGAGTGTCGAGCACTTGCTAATCGTAATATGCTCTCTAGTCTCTAGCTAGTCTTTAAGTCTTACATGGACCGTCCTGGATAAGTTGACCCCTCTGCTGGTTGCCTTTGCAGACTGTCCATGTGTCGTCCCCTCCTTGCGCTCCCTCATCTGCTGCAGCACGTCGCCCAGCCCACTCCGACCGAAGCTGAGGCACACATTGGTGGCCAGGAGGTGGCGGCGGAACAACTGAGACACAAGACTCGACATGATAACATCATATTAAAGGATAACTCAAAGGAGATTCCCCGTTTTTCATAGCTGAGGCGACATGTTTTGTTCACGTTTGTTATGATTGTGATGAATTCTCTCAGCAGCCTGCTGGCGTAGGTGGCAGCTGAGGCGAGTTCGCTGCTGAGGGAGAGAGAAGAAAAAGAAGAACGGCGTCCATCGAAAGCTCAGCAGAGCTGAAAAGGTGGAGTCCCGAAAAAGTGTACTTTCCGAACTGAAAATGATTGTAGAGAGATTAATGAATACTACGTATCGAGATTGCCGAGTAAACTGACATATGAGCATGATTTCAGTGCGTCGAAGGTGTTCGCCACCTAGCGGTTGTAAAAGAAAAATAAGACGACGACAAGACATTCAGTGCGCCGGCAAACAGCAGCTCGACTCACCAGACTGAGCCAATATCACGTAACAATAACAAAGATTTCAGGCAGCCCCTCATGCTCCCGATTTTAAGCATTTTATAGTTAATATTAAGTTTTATAATATCTACAAACGTTTTAAACAAACCATCAAAAGTACTTTAAAATGGTGGGGAAACATTACTGCTCTGTCAAAGGCTGCAAGAGCTCTTCGGGGCAGAGTAAGCTGTACTCGTTTCCCAAAGAGAAGCCTCGATTTGACGTCTAGGCCACTTTTAGTAAACGAGAAGATATTTATTATCTGCAAGAACCTAAAATGTGTCACATACGTATATACATTTTGAGGCAAAATACACCAGAAAGGGGTAAGTTCATATAAGTATTAGATATTATCAAATGGTAATGTAACTTTTATACATGAAATTGTCTACTCTAGTAGTATACAATGCCCTATATTTTTTAATTTCAGTGTGCGCAAACTGCTAACAGCCGATGCAGTGCCTACTCAATCACCCCCATCCCGCACAAGCTATCCATCTTCTCCTCCAAGAAGTGTGACTGTCCCATCAACAGAAACAACCAGACCCCAGGCTACCGCGACCAGTGCTTCTCATCTTACAGCCACAACCACAGGTCCATCATTACCATCGCAGGAAAGGACTTTGTCGTCATCGCCTCTGGCACGAGGCTCATCACCTCTGACAATCCTCTCCAATACCAGCACAACAACTACCACGAGCGCCCCTTCTCCCTCTGCAATCCCATCCAGACGTCCTTCATTAAC
>LR138246.1:10536-31039 GCA_900659605.1 Tisbe holothuriae | reverse complement strand
TATTTAAACCTGCGTATTTTGCAAATATTAATGTAATTTGTGCCAGAATTTGTGTGTCCAAAATATTGCATGTTGAATAGTGTCAAAAATGTTCCCACGTGCCTTTTGGCCATAGATATGATAGGCATGGACAAGATATCTATGCATGTATGTGGCTATTGTTTGTAACGGGATTAAGTTACTGTATTAATAATAATAAAATGTATTCCTAAGGGGATATTTTGAGTATTTAACAATATTCACATTGGTTCTGTTTGAGTATTATATGCAGTGACTTTAATTATACAAATACAATTTAAACCAAAGTGTGCTCTTTTTTAGCATATGTGACAATATGAACCCTACGTATAGTCAACATTACATTAGTAAAACACATTCCAAGAATTTAACACTTTTGTAGAATATGCTACAACTTCGCATTAAGATTGTATTTAGACATGTTTTTGTATTATTGAATAGCTAATTAGCGGATGAATCAATTAATACTTTTTAACTGTTAATTCTAATAATCTTGTTACATACTCATTTAAAAATGGGATGTACTTTGAAGCTTTTGATATTGTACTGCAGACATGTGCCTAATAAAACAAACTTACTCCAATCCTTCAAAAAGGGATTTAATAATTACTAATGTAACCATAGTGCTACATTTTAGACAATACCAGCCCACTGTGCCATAGAGCATCCATTTGGTCAAACCGTTTTTTATGTCTCTTACCTGGAAATGAGGATGAAAAAGATGACGAGATTAGTTTTTGTGGCAGTTAACAAACAAGGAATCAGATGTGGTCAGAATTCTCAAGGAAGATGTAAATGTGCACAGTGGTTACTTCGGGGAAATAATGTATAGCTTAAATCCACTGTGAATAAATAATAATAAGGGGGATGTGGTAGCCGTGCTGGTAAGTCGTCCGACTGCGGCCCAGAAGGCTGCAGGTTCGATTCTTCCAACAGCATTATGATGAAAAATTGCTAGCATGGCGTTACTGGTAATGAACCAAAAGGTAGTGCCCAAAAATATATAAGAAGGGATGCCAGTAAAAATACTTACTAAAGCTATTTTAATTTAATCCACAGTAGTCTCTAAGACATTCTTTGTCATACAAGACATCTAATATTTAACCCTTAATTCTCCCCATGTCATAAAACATGTCTTTCTGTCTGTTCCCTTTCATGCTTGACCTTTTTCCTACACGAAACACAAACTCATAAATCTCGTTAAACATGTTAACGCAACACCGAATGCGCGAGACTTCCGTTTTAGCCAAATTCAATTTCATGCTTTGATTATTTTCTGCCGTGTTTTGTCCGACTTTTAATGGTGGTTTTGCATCTAGTAATTACCGTTAAAAGTGCTGCTGAGTTTTAAGCCCTTAATGGTTATACTGTTAATGATTTGTCGGAGTAGTAACAAATTTCCTTCGATGGCGGTAGAGATTTGAGACGACAATAATTGATGTTTAGGGTCATTAGCATGCCTTTGGAAGGTCGAATAAACGATATATTAGTCTCAAAAACGTCCAAACCCTTTAAAGTCTTGTTATCGGAAAACATCATTATTTAATCTTCGTCTCTACAATAAAGATGCCATTCAGAGAACCTAATAAAGATCAACAAATGAAGCATAAAAAGGGTTTAGATGGCTTCAAATGAAGCGTAAAAAGGGTTTAAAATTGAGTCTATCAAGGACGTCTGAGTTGAGAATTAATGTTTTAAATGTCTGGTTTGCCAACGCGGTCATTTACATGTTCAGCTAGATCAGACATATCGTTAATGAGTTGGGGGTTTAAGTGCACTTAGTTTTGTTATCTGTGAGCATTTAGGCGATTGTTGGCAAACTACAACTATTAACATGTTCAGGCTAAGGCGACTATGTATTTATTTTACTTAATAATTTTATGAAAATAGTGCATAATACAACTTCAGTTGCAGCTTATTGAGCAACCGTTATTACGATGAGCAGTAAAACTTTTACGTCGCTATAAATTTGAATCCAGGAGGAAGTGGTGAAAATATAAGAAAATATATATTACTGTCAATCTTGGTTACCATGAAATATCCTCTTTGCATGCGGTTTAATATATTTGCAACTTTCATAGGAAATGCAAAGTGAAATCATATCCATTGTTCAGCTTAAATGAATCAATGGAATGTGTATGCAATCGGTAACCATGATATATGGCATCGTTTTCCCACATAAATACACATAGCAGTCATAACTATTTAAACCCGCCATACTTTAGCAATTTCATGATCCGATTTTTAAGAGACAAAGCGAGTTTCTCCTCTCGCATAGTTCGCCAAACTAATCTCGCCCACGCCTAAATTTAAGGAGGGCATACGTGAACTGCTCAAAAAGTGCTTAAATATGGCTAAAATATACTTAATATGCACTGGAATTATAGTAACAATGCAAAACATTAATCATAACTTATTGTAATAATTAAAAGAACTTGTAAGTCGTAAGAAATTAATACAGTTTACATTGTAAATTTTAACTCTTGAATGCTAAATACAGTCATTGAGTAATTAATATGCATATAATACTAAGGTATATATATCTTTTAAATCCATCTTTAGTTGCAAAATTCTTATCATTGCAAGGCATAATTTCATCTCAAACTCATTCTATAATTACAACTCCACGTATGGTTTTCAGAACTCATCAAAATCTCTCATTAAAGGGCGTTGTTTCGTTTTCCCCCAGCTGCAAGAAGAAACCCTCCTTCTAAAAAGGGCACTCATAGCATAAAGTTCACCATTAAGGAAAACTTTCTTTGACTTTTAAACCGAATTTATGTATTGCCAAATGTCCATGTTTAATGCTGCTTTGATCAATGGAAACAATACAGGAAGAGAAACATTTATCCTTGAAATAATGGCTAATAATATTTCTGACATTTCATTTTTGCAATATGTTTAATGTGCATACTGTCACATAATTGTGGTTCATTAATTTTTGTAGCAACATTGAAAGGGTAAAACTTGTTTTTGGAAATGTTGCCTGTGGACAATTGCATAATTGCCCTACTTGCAGCTATGACATTTAAGTGCCACATTTAGTTAGAGTCATCATATTCTCTTGAAAACGGTGCTTTTATTTGTAAAAGGAAGGCATGTCCAATGCATGAAAAATGATGCCAGTTCTGGTTATGTGGACATAAATATGGGGGTAAATGAGACAAGTGTGGATATCAATTGGATTCAGGTAAGAGTATAAATGCATTAAACTTATAAAAGGATATAATATTTAAAGGATAATTTTATTTCACTCATGTCCAACATTGGATTCGCTTTTAAATGGTATATTTTAAAGAAAGATCATGGTCAATTTAGTGATAAAAGTTTGGTTTCATTAATTATACATAAAGCCAAGTATTTATGTGTCTAAAGTAGAGACAGATGTATTAACTTTTAATAGGATATAATATATATTTAAAGAATATGTTTTATTAAATTCCTTCATGTATAACTATTTAACCTTTCATTTAATTTTATTTCAAATTGTATCTTTAAATGAAAGTTCATTAGGAATGTTGTGGTAAAAGATTGGTTTCATATATTATACATTTTGCCAAGTATAAATGTGTCTATAGTAGAAAATATCTGATAAATGTAGACATTATTTTGAACCAATTTGCAACCGTTTGAAATCAGAGACGTTAAAATCATTTCTGTAGAAGTCAAAATTCTCCCTCGTCATCGTTTTCAGCCACAAAAGTATTTCTAAGAAAAACCATAGCTGAAGGTAAAATGAACGGACAGAAAAGTAGCAGTCGGATGAAAGTTTTATGATATGAAAGGGTTTTATACGACTAGACAATATTTACAAAAACGTAGCATATAATATATATTATAATTATATAAAAAGTATTTCCGATGCCGAAGAGGAAACTATTTTGAAAGTTATATTGATAATTGATATAAGCACAGATCTGTATAGTAACCATAGATTGGAAACATATATAACAAAATCCGCTAAAATGTGAAGCCTTTTTCAAAATCAAAATGGAGGGGGCAAAACGGGATTTTTTGCTTCCATGTGAAACAGCTGACAGCTAATTGGCATTGGCTGAGGCTGAGCTATATTTCAAAATGGATGCCTTCAAATCCCGTTTTGCAAAGAGAAAAAGCAGCTTCATCATTGGAGTTGATGTAACCACTCTATAGTTACTAATGCAGCTCTGTGGATTTTCCGCTTCATCTTCATACAGACATGACCAGCCTAAAGGCCTTATGGTGTACATACACGAGACTTTTCTCAAATCCTGAATATTTCATTGAATCATAATAGGATTCTGTTCAAAGACAATTAGACATGTATTAAGCCTAATTAAGGGATTTCTTTATAACTATGCACTATATTATATGCACATTAGTATTGAATGCTCATAAACGCTTTCTTTATTCATGCAAGTTTTGCATTTTATGTGCATTCCACGGCCTATATAAACGTGTATTCACCGTTTAAAATACTACGTCGCCATCAGCGATATCGTCTTTTCTTCGCTAAATCTGTGTGGAAGGCACGCAACCTATCTTGTGCATGCGCAGAGGAATAAAACGTTGCAGTATCAAATGATCTGATCTGGGGGCTCTTTCTACGCAGGAACGCAGTTATTCTACTAGGTCCCTAAAATGATTTACTGACTGATCTGAGGGCTGTTCTATGCATAAGTAAATTAAAATCCAGCCTGTTTGAGGAAGAGCCCCCAGATCGTGAGGAAGAGCCCCCAGATCGTGAGGAAGAGCCCCCAGATCTGGAGGAAGAGCCCCCAGATCTGGAGGAAGAGCCCCCAGATCTGGAGGCTGTCTTATGCAGTGGCATACACGTACACATAATCAAAGTAGGACTTCTTAAATTTGCGCTGTGAGAGAGCCCCCAGTTTGATTTCATGAACCTTTTTTAAACTGCATGCAAGATCTCAACATTGAGTTTAGTGATGCGTAAAAGAGCCCCCAGATCTGCTAAAATCAAAGATGGCGGAGGAGAGGTTTGTAAACAGCTATATTTGACAGTTCAACGAGACACGGTGAATAGGCCGTGGTGCATTCTTAATATACCTTGAATACTTACTAAAGCAATTTTAATGATCGTAAAACTGCATCCATGGTCATATTTGTAATCTTTATGTGTTTTATAATCACTAGGATATTTAAATTGCCCCATGGCGAATCGGCTTTGATGAAATTGGTTTTTTTCGGTTTTTACCGATTTCTCCCAAACCGAAATTTACCGGTAAAAATCGATTTTTACATTACAGCTAAATGTAACAACAGATCCAGTCATTTTTTGTAATTATATTTAATAATATTAAGTAAAATACATTAGTATTAATAGTTAAGGACTTAAGGTACATTATTTGCTAATAAAATTATTATAAATTGTATTTTATAATGTATACATACGCATGTATGTATATGCTAAAATTGGATTTTCAATAACATTTTAGTACCATTACAGTAATACTGATATTATAAAATGTGAAAACCTTTTTTCTGTTACTAATATAATATTTAAATTGTTTGCAGTTTTAATATACTTAATATTTTAATACTACATAACATAATGCAATTGGCATAGTACCATATGGCAATGTATTTACTGCAAATTAGTTCATTCTAGAATAGAATGATTCTATTTTATTAAGGTAATTAATAGTATTGTAAATACATCTACTGTAATTATTTTAATGATAAGATAATAACTTTAAATTTATATAGTCTTTTTATTAGCATTTGGCGGATGGTATTGCACTTCCATACTAAAATAGGGTTGAGGCAACATAAAGGGCAAAAAACAATTATTATGATATGCACTATTAATATAGATATTAAGTAATAAATCAATATTGTATTCAATAACTTACTGTATACTAGCTAGCTAGTTACTGTATATCAATCATACTACTGTCATTGTTTAGTAACAAAAAGGCATGACATTTCCTAATTCAGAACCAATTAAATTTCGATTTGTAACACACAGAACACAGTCATTAAGTAAATTAATGTTAGCTAAATATTATAATGTTAGTTAATTATCGTAATTTTATGCTCTTTATAACTTGAGGCACTTAAACACCTCTTATTTAGGTTATTTACTGCATTTTGAAGGATTTTTAGTAATAATTTTGGCTCAATAGTATTAGCCACAAATATTAACTAATTAATGATTTATTAAAGATTTGATCAACTATATGTATAGTGGGCCACTGTGAATGACTAAAAGTGGTCATTATGGACCTTTATTGTCTAATATCCAATCCTTTAGGTTGTTAAAGAGCTTATTTTTACTGGGGCTCAGAAATCGGTAAAAATCGGTTTTTACCGGTAACGGACGCTCAAACCGATAACAAATCGGCGGCTTCATTTGGCCACCCTACTGGGAATAATGTGCCTTCTTTATCAAAGATCTCGAACGTTTTCTTGTGTGCCTTAAAAGTTGCTTTCGTGGATCTTTCAATCTTGTTCAACGAGAAGGCTAACTAGAGGATAAGCCACTTCTGTTTGAAGGAAATTTACCCTACAAGAATGCCAAATTTATCTTTTATTTCTGCTCATTAGGTTCCCATACAATTTCTGGTTTCCCTTCCAGTCTCTCAGCTTGAACTTCTTGTATTCTATGCGTTCCATCACAGAATGGACGGTTAGATGTCTGCTTACAGTTGCAGAACCAAACTTCTCTGTCCTCTGGAGCAATGTACTTGACGGGGCCGCCCTTGACCATTCCTTTGATGTAGCGATTGGCATGTGTCCTGTCGCAGAAAGGCTGGGACCCAGACAGGCCACAACCGCACCATTCATACACGTGGTTCTTCTTTACATTCACCTTGAAGGGCTTTCGATCGTAGATATGGCCATTGTCGTCGGCATGCCCGAGATGCTGGAGAAAGGCAACGGGGTTGCTAAGCTCGCTTTGAAAGGAGAGCTCATTCTTCTGCTGCCACCGTCCGCCGCCGCCGCCTTCGGAAGTGGCGCTCGTATCAAGAGGGGCAGACGTCGGTGGAGACGACGACGGCGACGTTGAGCAAGTCCTATGCAGCCAAGTGGGACAGATCAGAGCCGCGCTGCGGTCGGAGAAGGACGGTCGGACGTGACGACAGCCCCAGCGTGCAACGGGCTGAAGCTGACAGATGTGCCTGATCGCAACAAGCGTCTGGAAAGTCATGACGGTGGGCCTGGACTAAAGAGCTACAATACCTAAAGAGGAGACGTAGGCAGATGGCTGAAGAGGTCGGTACGGGCCAAAAGTTCCAGCCTAACCTGCCTGTGCAGCTGCTTTGAAAAGTTCCAAACAAAGTTTCGCTCAGTCTTGAGTATTTAGTGAAACTCAGGGCTCAGTTCATTTTGTTTCGAGTATAAAGAGAGGAATATGATGCAATCAAAGCAAAAAGTTCCAAAGTCAGGGATGCTGGCTCCTCTTTGGGTACTGTAGCTCTTTACTTCTAACAACAAAACATGACAATAATGTGATTTTTTTTATATTTGTAGTACATTATGCATAACTGTAATGTACTGACCTCCCATGTACATAACTTTATTTAGTCCGTACAACATGACCGCGGCAAAGTTTGCCCTTGCCTTGATCATGTCCGGACCGGGGACAATGTGAGTCCGGTTCACGATGAGGGTTGTCAGCGTGGCCTCTGAGTACAATGAAGGATTATTTGCTTTGATTTAACTGCTGTTGTGAAAACGTAGTTACGTCTGTCCTCGCACTGCGGAGTCCCTCCCAGGATCCAAATGGCGCTCTCCTGATTGTCGGTAAATGTGATTGCCGGTTTGTTAATGTACTTGACCGTGCAGCCAATCTTGGTCCAGGATGGCTCGAGGACATTCCAACGATATATGGCATAGTTGGAGACTAGGAAGAAGGTCCCAGTGGCTATAATACAACTTCAATTAATTAGAGGTTAACTATTACTGAACTGCTTACCCTTCTGATAGATCATTCCCTGGTCCACCTCTCCTCCAGATGTTGGCATCCATGGAATCGTCAGAAATCCGTCAGTATCACTGACATCTACAGGGATATCTTTACTGCAAGAAGACGATGTCATCATAAAGTGACCCTGAAATATCATCAACAATTATTTTGTCCAAGGTAAACCCCTTATTTAGCTAACATAAATCTTCTTTTGAAGTGTCCGATCCTTGTCGAATATCGTCAGATTCCATGACGACCCAACCATCAACTCAGACTGGAGAACATCTTCTGACACCGTGTGGCAAGCCCCCATCTCCGGTTCAAATGCCACGGCCTTGCATGTATACGAGTTCCTACAGAGGTCATTACAAGACTCCTGGTCAATGTTGATAGCTAGGGTTGTTTGTGGAGTCAACGGCTCCGTTTGAAACGTGTCTGGACAGGATTTCTTGTGGGTTGTCGTTGGAATGGAGTGGTCAATTATGGGGCACATGGCTTTGTCGACCTCTAAACGGTTGCTTGTGTCAATGCAGCTTCTTGTTCGGCGTGTTAACTGAACACAATCAGACCATGTACTCCATTGTGTCCACTCTGGAGATAAATTATATATCTTGCTTGTTTTCAAGAGAAGTTTGTTGCTCTTACGGTAAGTGTTGCTGCCAATTGGACACATTTCATCCTGACAACCTTGTTCCTCAAATCTCTCTCCATTACAGTCTGATCCACCATTGTAAGGCATTGGGTTATTGCAATGCCTTGATCTTGCTGTCATCCCCCAACCGCAGGAGTTTGAGCATGATTGCCATTCTGACCAGATGGACCATCCACCATGAGCTGAAATATTGAGATCATTTAGTTGCTGCTTTTATGTAAATAATTGGTATTACTTGGCAGCTCAGCATGACACGCTTCACTTCCAGCATTGCTGACCACACATTCCTCTGGTTGGCACTCAAATGTATTGCAAGAAGAGGATTCGGATGTTGACCCAGAACAATCCAACCCACTGAATTGTGGTGTGGGGTCGCTGCATTGACGTGATCTGTCCATAAGCCCATGGCCACATGATTTGGAACATGAAGACCAAACTGACCAGGGAGTCCAAGCTCCATTAACTATTAAAAGTAAGCTAATCAACAATGCTCCTTAATACAGTTTATAGAGTACCAGGGCATTGTGTCAAGTTGCAAGATTGGCTTTGTGATCCAACTCCAAAGCATCCTTGACCACCAAAGTTTGGTGCTGGATTGTCACAAGTCTTTGACCTATTAGCAACCCCAATACCACATGTGGTTGAACAAGAGCTCCAGGATGACCAAGTTGACCATGATCCATTAACTGGGTGCATTGTACAGTATTTCATGTTAGTAAATATTGTGATATCATACCAGGACATTCATTCAATGCACATGTCTGATATTCATCAGAATTCCCATTACAATTACTTCCTTGGTACTGAGGTGGAGGATTGTCACACTCCCTGTTTCTGAGTTGTGTCCCATTTCCACATGATAGAGTGCAAGAAGTCCAAACAGACCAATCAGACCATGAACCATTAACTACAGATGTTCTGGTTACTCTCAAATACGTAAAGGAGAGGATTATAATGTATAATGTAATCATACTTGGACACTGAATACTGTTGCAAGTTGTGTTTTCCATATTGGAACCATGACAATCTAGTCCATTATGATCTGGTTCAGGATTATCGCATTGTCTTGATCTTACAACATTGCCACCTCCACAAGTAGTTGTACATGTGGACCAAGTTAACCAACTGCCCCAACCACCATTAACTAATGACATATTAACATTAAGAAATGCAATATAATATACTGTAATTAGGACGTTACCTGGACAGTTAATCTCATGGCAGCTTGTGACATTGTCTACTGGTCCTGAACAATACTGCCCATTGTTTTGAGGTTCAGGGTTATTGCAATCTCTGGATCTGTTTGATGTCCCATTACCACAAGATGCAGAACATTGGGACCAATGACCCCAGAGACTCCATCCTCCATCCACTGTAAATAGTCTCTTCATATTTAATGCTTTGCAACCTCCAAAAGATATTTTACCTGGGCAATCTATAATATTACATTCAGTTACATTGACGGCAGCTCCTGTGCAATTATCTCCATTGTGTTGCGGTTCAGGGTTATTGCAATCTCTGGATCTGTTTGATGTCCCATTACCACAAGATGCAGAACATTGGGACCAATGAGCCCAGAGACTCCATCCTCCATCCACTGTAAATAGTCTCTTCATATTTGATGCTATGCAACTCCCAAAAGTTATTTTACCTGGGCAATCCATAAGATTACATTCAGTTACATTGATGGCAGCTCCTGTGCAATTATCTCCATTGTGTTGCGGTTCAGGATTGTTGCAATTTCTTGTTTTGTGTGTCATTCCTTTACCACAAGATGCAGAACATTGGGTCCAAGATGTCCACAAACTCCAATTGCCATCAACTGAAAAATATATTTGAGAAAAAAAGTATTAAAACCAAATTCTCCTTATTACTTGGACAAGGTGCAACATTGCAGGGTTGACTATGACTGGAAGCTCCCGTACAGGATGACCCATTGAATTGAGGATGGGGGTTGTTGCAGAAACGTTCGTGGAAATGGCTGCCAGGGCCACATGTCCTTGAACATTGTGACCAGGGTGACCAGTTGCTCCATGAGCCATTGACTTAAGTAATATACATTGTGCAATGCAATAATATGTTGCTAAAGTATACCTACTTGGACAATTCATTACCACGCAATCTTCGGCCTCTACAGAACCCCCAACACAATCAAAGCCATGATGAGCTGGTTGTGGATTGTTGCAAGATCTGCTTCTCAAGATGGTTCCATGACCGCATGTTTCAGAACATGTGGTCCAAGATGTCCAGAAATTCCAATTCCCATTCACTGTAATTTGTATACATAGATCGTTAATATTTGCGTCATATCTTTATTCTGCTCTTTACCTGGACATGGAGAGACCTGGCAAGGGTCATTTTCATATGCTAGCCCACTGCAAGGCTGGCCTCCATTTTGAGGAGCTGGGCTGTCACAATCCCTATGTCTGACAATGTTGCCAGATCCGCAAGTTTCTGTGCAGTCTGACCATTCACCCCATTTGCTCCAATCACCATCCACTATAAGAGGCAGCATTGACATACATATCTAGCCTAGCAGTTATAATTAGATACCTTTACAGTTGCTCATTTTACATGCTGCTCTTTCCACTGAGCTCCCCTGACAGTCACTGCCTCCATGTTGTGGCTCAGGATTGTCACAATGTCTTGCCCTTGATTCGGTCCCACCTCCACAAGTACTTGAGCAGCCTGACCAAGAAAGCCAAGAACTCCACAACCCATCAACTATGCATTTTAAAAGGGGTGGAACATAGACAGCTGGCTTTCAATAGTGTGTATACCTTTGCACTCCTTTAGTTTACAGAAAGCCACCTCAGCATCATCTCCAGGACAACTTTGACCCTCATTGCACATCCTCAGTCTGTTCTTGACGCCCTCGCCACACAAGCTTGAACAAATACTCCAACTTTGCCAGGAAGCCCATTCACCTCTTTCTTTCAGTTCATCTTAGAGAAGAGTGTGATATTTTATATTAATAATGTGAGAACATTTGAGTCTGACCTGGACATTTTCTATCATATTGAACACCCATTGGGTTGCATGTTTTCCATTCTTTTTCCAGTGATCGCCTTATTTCCCCAAAGCAGGCTTTATAGCTCATGGCATCTTCATGCCCTTCCAACATGTAACACAACTGTCGCCGATACTTTACAAATGAGCAGTAAAAATAGAGCTTAAAGATAACATGGGCATTTTTTGGGAATTTACCTGTTTAGCAGAGTTTGTCTTGCAAGAAGTAGGCAAACATTTGCTCCATCTTGACCAGCCAATCCATTGCCAAGATTCAACTGAATAAAATGATATTTAAATAACTTAAAATATAATGTAAAAACTTTTTGCATTAATTAAACCTTTTGGTGGCATTCCTTCATTAAGAACCGCCCAAAGAATTGCTAAAGTCAGTAGAAAGACAAGAGTGATCCACAATGTTAGTAAACTAAACTTAAGACGAGAGTTGGCTTCCATTATTCAATGCAAACTGAATTTAACTGCAATGCTAATTGATCTTGGGAGTTTTTCCCCAATTTTTCACTGATATATTCTTGTGAGAGAATTCCGACTTGAAATTATTAGCAGTTACAGTCCGTTATACTACGACAACGAAATTGCATAGACCCAAGCAGCCTAGAACTAACACACCCTTGTATGGGCCCAGCCATGCGATGTAGTTAATGCGTGTAGAGATGTGCGGGTACCCGGATCCGGATCCGGATCCGGATCCGGATCCGCGGATCTGGCCTGGATCCGGATCCGGACCCGAAAATTATAGGATCCGCACGGATCTGGATCCAGCAGAGTTTGTAGTAAATCTCTGCTGCCGAGGCCATTTGCAAAATAAGTTTAAAACTAGAATTTACTTTTGGCTGTTTGCTATTACTGATATTGTATTGCTCCTAACCCTAAATTTTAATTATCTTCTTCCCAAACCTAATCAACCATAGGCATACCTATTACTATATCAATAAAGTAGCTCTCCGGAACCGGAACCGGAACCGGAACCGGAACCGGAACCGGAACCGGAACCGGAACCGCGGATCTAAGCTGGATCCGGACCCGGAACCGCGGATCTAAGCTGGATCCGGACCCGGAACCGGACCCGATAAAAAATCCTGGATCTGCACATCCCTAAAATGTGCGCGTGCAATAAGGAATGCATTCCAAGATAATGGGAATTTAACTAAGTTATTGCATACTTTTGCAATTACTTTTAAATTCTCAATATCAAAGTGCCTAAAATATGTGTGCAAAAAGGGGGGCCGTGGTAGCCGTGGTCGCAAAGTCGCTCGACTCCGACCCAGAAGGTCGTGGGTTCGAATCCCCCAGTGACAAGATGATGAAAATTGCAATCACGGCGGAGCTATTGCAATGAACCTGAAAAGGTAGTGCCCTAAAATATATAAAGAGGAATGCATAGCTAAAATATAAAAAAATATGTGTGCGAATATCAAAATGGTTCCCGTCCCACACCAAGATTGAATATGCAGTCAATTTATGACAAATTATCAGGTCGACATTTTTCTTGAAATTCAAGTTATTTTATTTTTCAACTTATTTTGTCTTCTCAGCAAAAATAATAATTTGTAACATTCTTAGATATTTTATAAATGACAAGGTAGGTTTGAAAATCGCTTGTAAAAATGTAAGAATAACTCTTTAGCTATTTTGCTTTCTGTTATTAGCTACGGTGACCTAAGATACCTGTAAACATTATTCGAATTACGATTGAAGGAGTATATTGCGAAACCTAAACAATAGTTGCCCCGTGGCCCACGGGGTGCGACACACAACCCCCAAACTCCCCCGGGCAATCCACTGCATCTCCATCTTTGCAGCAGTCTACAGGGTCACCCAGAACCAGGTCGTTTAGTGGATCACATCCAGCGCCCAGGTCGTCTTTCTGCTTTCCAGTGGCACAGCAGTGACTGCCCTTAGGGCCAACGGCATATGGATGCGCCAAGGGACACAGATTGTGACCTACATAATGGGTTTAATATTTTATATTTGGGATAATGTGTATGAGGACCTACCTGCGCGGCAATCATATTCGCAGATGGCCCTTATTCCATTAGTTGTACAAGCAACATTATATAGGCGGTTGCCATTGGGACTGAAATCGGACAATTCATAATTGTCTAGCCAGGAGTTATTTCACTTTGTGCAAGTCTTACTCATAGTATGCGCATTCTCTGCTGCTCAATGCCAAGGTGGACAGAATTGAAGTGTTGTGCACGAGTGTCTCCCCGGAATGCCAACGGAGTCCATGGACATCGCATGCAGATCCGGAGCAGCTGACAACATTCGGGATGTAGAGCCCAACCCACCATTTCTTCAAAGGGTATTGGTTCCAAGCAATAGCTGAGAATAGTACAATATGTTGCACCATCATAATCCGTTACAAAATTGTTCAAACCTGTGGCATAGTTGACATATATATGGAAGTCGGTCCTCCTCGAAGAAGTTGCCAGAGCTGGCAAGAGCGCGTCGTGATCTTCTGCGCACGTCATCATCGAGTTGTTGTAGACGACGTTGGCGTCAACCATGGCCGGGATGTAGGCAATGTTGGGGAAGTGTCTCGTTAGCAAGGGGTTCCGGGGGCAGAATTCTAGCAACAATGATATATAATGTGTTTTTGAATGAGGTGATAGGTAAAAATGCAACCCTAAAATATTCAGAGTAAAAGACCCAGTCCTTTAGGTCTTGGTTGAGCCGCTGCAAAACAGAGTTTTATAAACGATTGCAACTGTTAGTTTAGCCCACACAGAGAGATGTATTTACATTACTATGTATATTAGTACCAAGGGTATAGAGAAAGGGAGGTACTCTCCATTGCGCGCAAATTTGATGACAGTAGCGACTGACGGACGAAAAAACGGAAAAAGGAGAAGTTACTGACTTCGGTTACCGAAATCTGTCAGGGGAGTCAGTTGTAAGAAGGGAGAGCTTGTAAATGATGAAAAAGAGAATGAAGGCAGCATAATCCATATAATAAAAAGTGTACATATGTTTAACCTTATTCAATCTACAAAAATGTTTCATTGGGCATATCAATATATACATTAGTAATATTGTTTATTGATGGAAGTTGCTCTTTCTCAATGTATGACCCCTCCATTTGGCGAGAAAAACCGCCGCTCAAGAGCGTTTCACTTTTCTCCTCTTTTTCCGAGCGAATTTGACACTAAAATATGAGCCACTCAGGCACCCGTTGATTAGTACAAGAAACTTACTGTTCGCTCTTAAATGATCTTTACAGACACCTTCAGAACACGGAACATGCGCTAGGCAACATTCCACCGGATCGCCTAAATCCATTTTCTCTCCATCACATGCCCCTGTTGTGTTCACGCGATCATAAAACCTAAAAAACAGGGTACCCTAATAAACAAGGTATTGGTAATACGGATTCTATGTATATCAAATGAAATGTAATACGGATTTTACATTAATTGGTCTAAATTTAAATAATACTGTATATCTTGCCTACAACAGTCCAATCCATTGTTAATCGCATACGGATGATCCCACGGGCAATAGCTAACATCACATTGAATCTGGCATATGGACGGGTGTGGGTCGCCACTGCTGTACCCACCATGAATCCGAATTGTAGTTGCTGCCGGGTTCTTGATCTGAGGCGAGACTTTGGCCCCGTAGTGGGACCAAGAGTCAAAGTTGTAGCTTAAGATACCTGCCGTTAGGTTGAGGTTGGGCCCGAGCCACATTTTATATCGATTCTTTGCGCAGTTTGCTACCAACTCGAAGCATGTCTCTTCGCTGTGAGAGACCCAGTAATCGGACCAGAAGAAGCCTGCAGGTAGCTCTAGAAAGAAATTTGTTAAGTTGTTAGTGAATAAGTTGAATAGACTATTGAGATCTAAACTTGATCTCCTTTAAAACACAAAACAGTCCTGTCTAGCCATCCTTGTACCTCCATTCCGAACCATATCCAGCGCATTGTCCCTCATCGCCTCGTTCTCCATGGTCACAACATTAGCATGACCCATCGTCTGCCAGCAGTAATCATCATGGTAGATTGCCCGGGTCGTGGTCTCCACCGGAAGGTATCCAAAGCCATCACGATTCCTTCTGAACCGGTCGTCAGCCGGACAGAACACTGAAACGAGTTCAGCACTCTTTATAGAGCCCCATAATGTCGTTATAAGTCTTATTACTCTTTCCCGTTTCCCTCGTTCTACAGCCCTGCGGTGCTGTACACGGCACAGACTCCCCCAGCTTACAACAACCTGTCGGATCTGTCGGATCCAGCAACTCATCGTGACATTTCGCCATAAAGTGCTTACAACACAGCAGCCCATTGTTGAAGGCAAACGGGCTTGTCTCGGGGCAGCTGGCCGGGGCGTCATGCTTGCAGCTGAACTCACACATGACCTCATACTCCGTGGTCCCGTGGCAGGCTGTGTTGGATATCTGGTTGGTCATTGGGTTGTAGACCATGCAGTTGCCCTGGATATTGGACACCGTCACCCTGGCGATGTCTGGGTAGACAATGTAGCTGCCGTCGGCGAACGTGAGATTGCGGTCGTTGCAGACGGCGTTCAGGCACGCGGGGTGGACGTTGGGAAGGTATGCATTTGACCAGACCAAGGTGCTGCTGTACACTGCATTCAAGGGAAACTTGGATAAGTTAAGTAAGATATTTAACAGCCAACCAGATACGAAAGCGCAAGTAGAGAGTGGATCCATAACACAAAAATATATTGTAGATCCAAGTAGGGTATTCTTCAACTCACCCATATTATCTACTTTTCTTGAACTCACCTGATCGACTTAAATGGTGAAAGTAGAATGCTGACCGTTCGAGTGGCGTTCCAAATCCCGGTAGACGTCCGCCGTGGGACTCGCACATGGCGATGGCATCCGCGTAGGAATAAGTCTGGCTCTGATCGCTGGTGTCCGGATTCGTGTAGATAAAGTCAAGGCTTTCGGAGTAGCGGAACACGGACGGGAAGTTTGGGCAATACACTGCAAAGGCATCATTACATTACAGTAAGATTTGACTAACGTGTTGTTTATAATATATTTAATTCTTAATTGCTACCTTCTGCTCTGATCCCATTTGAGCAATCAGTCCGGCCATCTGGACAATCCACAACCTCTCCGT
The DNA here is from genome assembly GCA_900659605.1 of Tisbe holothuriae. Taxonomy (NCBI): domain Eukaryota; kingdom Metazoa; phylum Arthropoda; class Copepoda; order Harpacticoida; family Tisbidae; genus Tisbe; species Tisbe holothuriae. The sequence continues at coordinate 14,338 of LR138246.1, read as the reverse complement.
GAGGACAGCATTCTTCTGGATCGGCAATGTCAATCCTTGCCCCGTCGCAAGTGCCTCCGTTGTCGATCCGTTCATAGTACTTGCAACACTTGGCGCCATTGTTGATTGCAAAAGGATTTGCTGAGGGGCAGCGGACAGCAACTAGTGAATACAAAGACAGTTAAATACGGTTTATAACTGATATATCTTTGTTTAATATTATATTGTCCGTTTTTGTATCCATTTTTACTCACAAGATTGACACTCTCCCCGACACAGAGATTGATAAGCAGTATTTTGAGCTATTCCTGTTATGATATTAGTCGTCCTCAGGTATCCAATGTGCTTGGGAGGGGCCAATGCTGAAATGGCCACATCCGTGTATGTCAGACTGCTTCCATCGCCCCACCGCAGAGCGAACGCGTCGCAGTCGCCATTGGTACAAGCCGCAGTATTCATCATAATGATGTCGAGCCAGGAATTCTTCCTCGAGCCTAAACATTAAATATTATTGATTTATTACTACAAAGAATGGTGGTTATTACCAAATACAGCTATTTGTGCTTCAGCGTAGTCGTTCATCTCAATGCTGTCAGCCAAGACGGGCAGAAATGCGTTTTCATAGTTTGCACTGCAATGCTCCTTCGCTTCAAAGAATTTCGCAGTCGTTAGGAGTCCGCCGTAGCCCATGTCCAGGGGACTCCGCCAGAACCCGGGTTGGTCAGGGCAATGAGCTGCAAATATAGAGTAAAACAAGCGGGGTAGAGGCATATTAGCGTTTCCATATTAGCGTAGAATATGATTTTCCATATTGGCGTAAATATGATTTTCCATATTGGCGTAAATATGATTTTCCATATTGGCGTAGCTATATATTATTCAATATTAGCGTGGCCTTTCTAGCGTGGGATCAAAATAACTCATGCTTTCATAGAGGATTCCCGAAATGACCTGGGTACTGGTACTGGTGAAACTTTGTACTTAATGCTGATCTACCATAATCCCGCCTATCGTGGTGTCCATGTCTTCCTGCAAGCCCTCCAGGTTGTCATCTCTCTCTCTCTCTCTTAGGCTCTCTATTTCTAACAATTTTAATGTTTCTAACGGGCTTTACTGTTTCTACTTCTATTTCTCTCGCTGGAGCGTGCAACAAACATTCCGCAATGTTATCGCACGCGCCATGGGTCTAAAATAACTCCTTGGTCTAATAAAATACATGTGTTTATTTTTTACCCATGGCAATTGCAGTCTTTATCGAATAGAGTATATGATCTAGATAAGTTTGTTGGAGTACGCCAGTAACTCTTACTGCATGGCACAGCCTGCTGCATTCCAATATATTTTTCTACGCTAATATGGAAAATAGGATTTACGCTAATATGGAAAACCGAGTTTACGCTAATATGGAAAATTAAGTTTACGCTAATATGGATACGCTAGATGCCGACCAACTCAAACAAGCTGCCACTGCTAATATGCTATTCTTACATTCATGGTCCGTTCCAGGATCACACAATCCTCCAATGGGTAGATTTGGACATTCAATGAAATCGTCTTTATGGCAAAAGTCAAGCGGGTCTGTTGCTGCGAGGAACGTCCCGTCCCACAGTGGGTTCGTACCGATGTCAAACTTCTTCTTGTAATACTTGCAGCAGTATTTTCCATCTTTTACTGGGAACCGATGCGTATCCGGGCATGGTATTGGATCTATTACGAGTCACTTACAAAATGGCCTAATATGCAATAGGGCTTCTTTTGTGCATACCCGGACATGGCCTCACATTACAAGGGACGTTCAACTGACTGCTCTCCCCCAGCCCATCACACTCGGCCATGTCGATCACCTTTCCCAGATAGGAGCAGTTCCGATACCTGTCCCAGGTCCCGCCCGGGTTGCAGATCTCGGGGCACTCAGTCCACGCACTCCAGATCGACCACTCGATGATAGGACAGGGCTGGGTGTTGCACTGGCGGGCTTCCTTGGACCGGCGCGGGTCCGGTTTGCAGTGGGTGGGGTCGGGGTCCTGCGCGGCAGTTTTCGTGTTCCAGCATTTGCGCTGGCGGGTGGCGAAACCGGTGCCGCAGAGGCGATCGCAATTGCCCCATGCTTCCCAAGTCCTCCATTCTTTAAGATTATACGGATATTGCGCTAATAAGGGTTAGTGTGCGTTTTACCTGTGCAAGGATTGGTGTTACACGGATAGTCCACGGACTCCGTTTCCGAACCGCAAGCGGAATTCGGGAGTAGGACGTTATTTTCCGTGACGCACTTTTGCGTCCTCGTTCTTATCCCGCCTCCGCATGCTTCCGAACACTTGGAAGTTGTGTAAACCCAACCTGATTGTAAATATTAAGAATTTTCCATTTATAGCTATAAAAGAGGTCGTATTACGTGGTTTGTGGTCCCTGTAGAATGCATATTCCTCCCTGTTGGGGAATATAGAGCATTGATAGGGGTCCGAAATGTTGCCCTCGTAGCGTTCTTCTCCATAGTTTAACACTCCATTTAACTGAATTCCGCAGTTGGAGCCGGGAACAAAATCAACGATGCCACGCACAGAAGCAACACTTAAATATATGACAAAAATGACAACGGCCATTTTTCCGACTAACTTAGCTTCACATGTAAAATTTTATATTAATAACTTATGATGAATAAATCGCACGCAGGTCAATTTTAGGTACCAAACCACTTTGCATTAATTATTCAAACAGTTCATGCACAACAGAAATCCTGCAATTGTAGTTGGTGATAGGTTACATTTGGAATGTCATTTTTTCTCATGGTTAATTGGGTTGTTTGCTTCGGATTTTGCTTGTGATTTTTATGTGTTATGATGGCCGTTTAATTATGCATAGCAATCCAAATAATCCAATAAATATGGACTTTTTTTACAATATTCGTATTAATGAGATATTAAGTAACACTTTTCTTATTAGACATGTAATGCGTGCTCATTTATGAAACACGTTCATTTGTTTTGTAATTTTTCAATCACTGCAGTGCATGAAAGGTAACTGGACGTTAACAATGTAATCGACATGGCATGGCGTGTCTAGCTATGTAAATATTAAAAATAAATTGGGTTACTAATTTTCAAAACTATATCCTTTTGTTAATTTTTGGTTAAAAATGTAAGATATCGATATATATCATATGCATACAAATTATATTTACGTATTAAATATTATTATTCGGTGTTTGCTTTTTAATCCTTTTCCTTATTACGGTATACTTCAAGTAAATATTTTAATGAGGGCTTATTTAAGTCTTTATAGTCTTTATATAAAACGGACGCCATCACAAATAGTGAAACTGACTCGAAACAAATGGAAGAAGAATTCCTGGAAAAGTAAAGTATCATTGGATACAATCTCCATCTCCAGGGCAAACGTGCTCAATAATCACTGAACTAAGAGAGACGAAATTCTCCGTTGGACAGGAACTTGAAGAAAAAGGTGCTTCGTACGAAGCGTACTCTCTAGCATCTCTTACCTTTAGAAAGTACCATCATACACCCATTCGATATTTATATAGTTTTCCTCCTATTCTACAGGGTCGTATGTATGTGTTTATAATTGACTCTAAAAGCTATAGACTTGTGCATTTGCTTTATTTACTACATTTAAACCGGGTTACACCGTTATAGCAAGTGTTACGAAAATCTAGCAGTTAGGAGCCTCCCAGACAGGCATTTTCCCGTCCTTTTTTGAGAATTCTGCCATCCTTTTTTCCTGGGACTTAAAATATTTTCCTTGCCTGGCTAGCAGGTGAGTGCGTGCAAAACAGCAAATTATTCTAAGTCCAAAAATTTCCTCGGCA
>LR138246.1:0-10436 GCA_900659605.1 Tisbe holothuriae | reverse complement strand
TCAGTCTTGAGTATTTAGTGAAACTCAGGGCTCAGTTCATTTTGTTTCGAGTATAAAGAGAGGAATATGATGCAATCAAAGCAAAAAGTTCCAAAGTCAGGGATGCTGGCTCCTCTTTGGGTACTGTAGCTCTTTAGCCTGGACCAGTAGACGAAATCGTAATTGTGTCGATTCGGCGATTCCTTTTAATTACTCACGTCGAGCACAAATTAATAACACAAAGATTAGAAACTCAGGGCAAGGCAGGCCGAAAAGGCTGGTCTTAAGTTCCTCTGGTGTCGGGGAATATAACTGCCCACTGCTTGGCTGGAGGAAGGGACCAAATTCCACAGGTTTATTAAGTAAAACATGCATGGCAAGGTAGGGATACTTTTGCATGTCATATGCCACATGCTCTTTTAAAAAGTGATTTTAGGGCACTTAAAATGGCTTCAATTTTTCCTTTTTGAAATTCCCGCTCTTTTTAGTGTGTACTGGCATGCCTTTTGTTCTCTTCTGCAGTGCCTTGAGCGCATTGACATATTACAACCAAGGGAAGAGAAGTTTTTTACTTCTTTGCTTTCACTGCTGCTGCTGCTGTTGTCCTCCTTTGAGCCTCAGTTCCAGCCAATACAGGCAGGCAGGCCGGCTGCTGAGAGAGATTGTTATTGTTTGGAAGAAGAGGAGGATGCCGCCGGGCCAGCACGGGCTCCAAAATGCGGGAAATTTTAAATCTAAACTTTAAATACAATTTAAGGGACTTTGAGGGAGCTATTTAACACTTTTATATTAATACTAATCTCTTAAAGCAAAAAAAAATATTATTTAAAGACAATACTTTTTATGCTTCTTAAGATATTACCTAATAAACTATTAAAATTTCCTCTCTTCCCCCACCTAACCAGTGGGCAGTTATGTTCCCTGACACCAGGGGATGTAAGGCCAGCACTCTCCTACTGGCTTGGGCGCAGAAGCTAATCTTGTGTTTTTGATTTGTGTTTTTGATTTGTGTGTTTTGATTTGTGCGTCGAGGCTCGAGCAACAAGACTGAGTTTTGCAACAATAAACAACAAACAGCTCCCACCAGGATTGCCAGACCAGAGAAACTCACCTGGCCAGACGATCATAGAGAAAAAGCGTCAATTATTTTCCCCAAAAGTAGCAAAGTGTACAATTTATACATAAGTACGGTTATATATAGGTTTTTATATATGTATATATATTAAGCATGTGCAATATCCAAAATTTAGTCGGTGTTTTGTCGGTACGGTATTGGAAAATACCAACTAATAGTCGGTATTTTTTGGTATTATGAAACTGATTTTCAGTAGTGGGGCGTAAATTGACTATTTTGAAACTAAATTTTCTGCTGTCCCTCCTCTAACTAAGAAAATAAACTGAGTCAACAGTTACCATGACAGTTGCTAAGACACATAGTAATACTACCGTCTATGCTAAGACCCTAAGACTTCTGAAAATATGTAACTTGAGTTGGTAGCATTTTGAAATTTAGGGATAAAAAAAAATAACACATTAGGTCTTTGGGGGTCGTCAAAATACCGACTAGATTGAAAATACCAACAGTTGGTACGGTATTGAAGAAATACCGACTAATACCGCGGTATCGGTATTTTGCACATGCTTAATATATAGGTACTTTAATACACACAGCTAGCACAGCTTAATCCAACACTACAATCTCCTAGATTGTTCATCCCATACAACTCTCCGTACCTTTGCTAGTTTCCACCACCGTTGTCGACCCCCCGACAGGCATTTAGAGTAATGCATTACAATTTTCGGAAAAAATTGAGAAATGTTATTACTTTTTGAAAAAAGTAATAGTAATGTAATGTATAGGGCCATTATTGGGAAGCATACATGAACACGGACCAAAATCTTGACGTGGGGACCCCAAAATTTGCCGAAAAACAGGGGGGGTTACCCAAAATTGGGCCTACATTAGGGGTGCCTGTCAAAAATTTTCTGTACATTAGGGGTGCTTGTCCCAAAAAAATCTCTACATTAGGGGTGCTTATCCATTTTCAATTTTTTTACTACATTGATTTCTGAAAAATCAGCCTTCGGCCGATTACAGGGGGGGGGATAAACCCCCCTTGTTCATGTATGTTGGGAAGCATTACTATTACATTTTGGTCTTCCCATATGTAGTAAAAAAATTGCCTGGCGAACGAGAAGAAGTTTTTTTAATATTATATATTTTTAGTAATAACGTTTCAAGTAAAAAGTAATGTGTAATAGTAATGTCATTACATTTTTCAAAACGTAATGTTTTGTGTAATGCAAACGTCCATTTTAATACAGGCATGAAAGCAACTACAGTTTTGAAATATGTCCCTCATTTGAATTTTTATGGAGAATATTAATAAAACATAAAAATTTACAAATCTAATTTTATGTACTGTAGGGTCTATGAAGCAAACTTTTTTGAAAAAGTGAAGCACTTTTGAGTAAGTTGCAAAAAACTCAAATTCTGCAATAAAATGCAAGAAATGCTTAAAATGGCAGTCTCATATAAAAAAAGTATAATTAATATGAAAAAATTTCCTTCAAAATTCGGCTAGACCTTATTAAGCACATTTCCAATGAAAAATGATCCATAAAATCATAATTGCAATTTTAAGGCTGATTTTTCACCACACTTTTTAAAACGTCAATTAAGCGGTCGGACGTCCAAGGATTTTTTTTAAAAACCAGTGCCAAATAACAGCCAGATATCCCAAGTCACAGGATTTACAAGTCGTTTGCTTGTGGAATTTTTCCTATACAAATGGGGCTAAAACAGCACTGTGTCCCAAGAGTACAGTCTCTAATTACAAGTAATAACAATACTTTTAAATTTTGACAAAATTATTACTATTACCTTTTTAAAATGTAATAATATTGCATGCATTACTTTTAAAAGTGATGTATTACATACAGTAATACATTGCTGCCTTGCTGGTAATGTGTTATTAACGTATTTTAATCCCCTATCAAATTGGTACCAGATTCGTGATTCTGGTGCCAACAGAGAAACACCGGTATTTATCTGGTGCCAAAATTCTGCAACCCTGGCTCCCACGACCTTTCAGCAGAGAAAGCCAGAAAGCAGTCAGCTGCCGAGTTAGAGAAGCTACAACAAGAGAACTGATTGTAGAAAGTAAGGCATGGAATTTCGAATACAGTTGTATTTTGTAAAAATTAAAATGACGAGGGCCAATACGGATATAGGGGGAGAATGCTCAGGCGTAATTCTGTACAAAATAATAAAAAAGAAACTTTGATCAAATTTTCTAATAATAATGATTCCACTAGAGAAGGTTTGCTTGTGCTCATGACTTGACAAACTTTAGTTTCTCTTCTCCAACAGGAGCGATATATATCCTTGCTTTCCCCTAATTTTGGCCTCAAATAATATGGTTATCTCGAGGCCCTGTAACTACAGGTTTGGTCACGCAACCTGTTGCCTTGGGTGAGACGCAAATGGAGCAAAATTGGGGGCAAACGGGTCCCCAACGCATGACAGAGTTCTTTCCCTGGCATCCCTGCACTGCAGGATGAGAAAATAAACAAAGCAAAAATGTATTGGAATAACTCGCTTTATATTTGTATAAAGATAGATCAAAGAATATTACTCGTATAGAACATGCTCGATTTTTTTAGTTAGATTGGAATATGTAAAACACTCTTTGTCATTGTAATTGACTTTGGAACATTGGAAATCGGCATCAGCTGATTTGGGCAATTTTTGGTTCATTTGGGAACCCTGCAGGCAGGCCTCTGTACTGAGTGCCAGCCTGCGTTGTCTGTAGAATGTCCACAAATTAAAGAAAAGAAGAATTTTTCCTTGGTCACCAAAAGGCCAATCAGCCAATGTAACATAGTCAATAGATTACAGATAAGGAACGTCCTTAAAATTTGCTAAATGAATTGTATGTACAAAAGTGATATCCGTAAATTTACAACCATTCCTTTCAAGTGGGGGAAATGGTTAAAAAAATTATCAAACAAAATTGCCGGTGTTATCTCCGTAAAGGTCAATATCGGAAGTTAAGCAAATTACTTTTACGACATCCACGTCTGGCTAATGCCAAGCTGAACCAAAAAGGGCAAACCGGTTTGCACATAGCAGCCAGAAGAAAAGACGTAAACGGCTTAAGAGTCTTTCTACATAACGGAGCGGACCCCAAAAAACTCGACATAAAACATTGTCTTCCATTGCACTACGCTCTAAAGCGCCTGATGACCCATTTGTCCGAACTGACATGCGGAATAATGGTTAATTGTCTACTTGAGGCGATGGGCGATGAACGACTTCTCCAAGTACCAAACCTTAAAGGTCTTTCTTGCGCAATGATGCTGGAGGAATTGGATAAACAAGGTGGAATGGAGTCGAGGGATTGCTCAACAGATACATCAGGTAAATACACAAGTAGGTTTGATGTGCGAGGTTAACATGAACAGAAGTATTCCAAGAATATATTAAAGCATTTTTGTACTGGTTGGTGATCCTTTCTTTTAAATACATGGGCAATGCGTTTTAGTGCATTCATCAGAGTCCGATTAATAAAAAGTGGAAATGAGATACAACTTAGTACGTAAGGTACTCCTTTAGCCATAGTCATAGACCATACCTGGACAAACCGCGGCCTTCAAATTGCTAAAAACCTTCCAGAAAGGCATGATGCCTTCATTTGACAACAAAGTTTACTACAATGAACTTGTTTAGTGGGGTGACATTATGTATGACCAAAATATTCATCTCTCGTCTCTCTAAGACTTTTCTTGTGCAAGAAATCATTTCCGATAGGTTAGTACATAAACAGCACATAAATTGCAAATTCTTGCCCTACTCCCGTCCAGGCAAAACTTCTAAAGTGCTAACTTTTATATCTTGCACTTTAGGAATAAATGCTATAAATATTTCCTTACTAACTTTTGACATAAATTAAAACTTTTTTATGCACTTTTGTCTTAAATTCACTATTCTCCAATATATTGGCAGTAGGTCAAAAACGGCTGGACGGGAGTAGGGCTAGAATTTGCTGCATATGTAGTGTTTATGTACTAACATACAAAGTGGTCTGGAAGCAAAAACGGAACATGCTACAGTAGTCATATTTGGTGTCAAAGCTAATTAGGACCTTCTCCACAACTTTCTTTAGTGGTGTTTTTCTATTTGAAGAGTGCAAGTGAGAGTTCTGGAAAATAAAATCAGTCGTTTGTCCAGGTTGCAGTAATCTATGCCAGAATACAGCCTCCTCATGTTTGCTTTAATACTTTTTAATTATCGGACTCAGTACAGTCAAATTCGCTTAATTCGCTTAATTTTCGACCTTCTGGGTAGGAGCAGAGAACCTGGTCGGAGTCGCGCGACTTACAAATGTCATATACTACCGACTTGTTGCCAAAACCCGACTTATGTGCTAATTCTAAGAGAATAGGACATGAATGTCCGGTATAATTCAAGCCACAATAAAAAATCAGTTTATCCAGTACATCGTTACCTACGTGTAGCAGCAACATTACTCATATTCACTTATTAAACTTTTCTCAGATCTTGATGAAGACTCCCTCAGCGCTTCTGTACACTGGAACAATAAGCTCACCACTGCGATATTGGATGATTTAAACGATCTTGTGGGTCGATCAAGCAACATTTCAGAAGACTGGAATGTCAATGAAACTCCGTCAGAAGAATCTTATGACAATTGGGCCTCTCGAATTTGGACCGAGTATTGTGCCAAAAAACGGAAGGGAGCCAAAACAGTTGGCGAGAAGTCCAGGCGAGAAAATACCAAATCCCCCGCGGTACCCAGTGTTCGACTTTGGACAAATGAAGCCGAATGGGAAGAAACTCGTAATTATCAACGATTCCGTGACAAATTGGATCACTGCCCATCAACTATTCGCCTCACAGATGTACCTTTTAAATCTACGACAGAGGGCTCGAAAATTATCAGTGCTATTGTTAGCTACTGTACAATGGGCTGCACAACAAATGTGAATATAGTTCAGCTGCTGAAAAAGGAGATGAAATTTTGGCATCCTGATAAAAGCCAGCAATCCTTGGCCCAATCCCCTCATCTACTCGAATCAGAGGATAGTTTCAGAGAGATTGCCTTGAATGTAACAAAAACATTGATTCAATATGTTAGGTCGAGTCCTACATAAATAAATCAGCTTAAGCATTTCTATAGATACCGCCGCATAAATTAAATAAGCATATTTTATACAAGTATTTTGTTTATTGAATTGCTAATTGCTCTAATGATCCTCGTTACCGGTCCAATCACGTCCAGGAAAAACAATCGCTCTTCTTTAGCCTTTTCCCGGAGCTGAGGAGATTTGCAAACTGTGCCGCCACTGGATCCCGCATAAGTGTCGCCACTGCGTCAACTTCTCCTTTGTCATTACAAAAATAGGCAACAAACGAGCCTTCTTCGACAGTTCCGTCAAAGACAATGTCGTTTGTGCTTGTGACATAGCCTGACATGCGGATGCTCTTCCCAAACTGTTGAGTCCAAAAGAAAGGGACTGTGGAGCAAGGCTGACGGTGGCCAAGTATGTTGAGCGCAGCAATGCGGCCGTGACTACCGGCCAGTCCCCAGTGCCCAATGGTCACAGATTTGTTCTCGTAGTATGGCAAAGGAAAGGATGCAATGTCTCCGATAGCATAAACACCGGAGACGTTAGTCTCCATGAATTCGTTGACAGGTATATAACCACGGCTGTCTCGGCTTATCTCGGAGTCAGATACGAATGCCGTATTGGGGGTTACACCAATTCCCAACACAACTAGTTGAGCAGGCAAGGTCTCTCCACTCGTTAACTGCACAGCAGCGACGCTCGTCCCGGACTCATCATCGCCAACATACTCCTGAATGGCGGTTTCCATTTTAAAGTGAACTCCCTTTGACTCATGAAGCTCCATTAGAAACCGTCCAATCCGCTCTCCTAAGCTTCTCTTGAAGGGCACCGAGCTACTTCCCACCACCGTCACTCGTTTGGCTTTTGAAACTATAGCCGCTGCCACTTCCATGCCAATGAAGGAGCTCCCAACAATAACCACATCTTGACCCTCTGCGCGCTTTGCAATGGCATTGGCATCTTCGGGGCTCCGCAGGGTGAAAATGTTGGTAAGTTGTTGGTTTGGTACATCCAGAACACGAGGGGAGCTTCCGGAAGCAAGTATGAGATGGTCATAGCGATACACTGCCGAACTGTTTGCAATATGTAGCTCCTGTTTGGAAGAATCAATCCGGACTACTTTTGAGTTGGGTAGCATTTCAATTCCAGCTCCCTCGTAAAAGTCGGTCGGTCTCAATGCTATGGCTTCTGCTGAGCTTGCAAGTGCTTTGCTCAACTTTGGCCGATCATAGGGCCGATCATTTCCGTCGTAGCACATGATGATCCTTCCCGAGTATCCGTTGACTCGTCTTAATGTCTCAGCAGCGACCTGAAACGGCGTAATGGCGTACTGCTTTTTGTTAGCAGAATAATTAACTTGAAGCCTACCTGCGCTGCCCCACCTCCTCCTACAATGATTAGAACTTGTTTACCATCATCGCTTCCACCGTTCAGTCGTGGGGGACACAGCTGTTGCTGGCGCCTGGATTGGCTTTTCGACATCAAGTACTCCCGGCTCACCCGAACTCGCACCTGCCCCTCAGAGTCGACCATTACTGAATGTCGATGAAGACTGTCCAGTCCGGGAAAATCTTCAATGTCCCCGGTCTCAACATTAAAGCAAGCACCATGCCAAGGACACCTCACCACTCCTGACTGAGAGTCAAAAGCCCCCTTGGTGAGATTGGCCCCGTAATGAGTGCATTTGCTGCTGAGAGCATGGTACTTGTCTCCATCTTTGATAAGCAAGCAGGAGGTATTGCCCTCGACTTTGACTTCGACCATTTGCTGCTCCAAACGATCGACGTCTTCTTTGGCAACCACCACATCGACAAAGTCATCATCAGAGTCCATTGGCAACGGTGGCCTGTCGTTCGAAGAGCAAGCGGTTCCCATTCTGTATCTAAAGACAGAAATGAAGGAAAGTGGAATAAATTGGTCCTTGTTATTTCCAGATATCAAACGAATGCAAAAGGCCAATAAATAATGTTCACATTGAACCGTCGCAATCTCAAAGCCTCTTGGCTTTGGCCTGTTTACGTGGAAACCGAACAAGTACGCTGACGACGACAAAGATGATGATGATGAAGAAGAAGAGATAGGAAAGCACACTGGGAAGCAGGTATAGATACAACTTCATACCATGTTGAAAGAAGGGGTTACAGGTAGCAGTGTTACTGTAACAAGTTCCTTTTTAACGCAGATACATTCAGTTTAAGGACGTGCGAAAACCGAAAGTCGGTTTATTTAAAAACCGAAACCGACTTCGGTTTGTAAAAAGTCGGTTTTGGAGGCATGTCGGTTTTTGGGAAAGTACAGCTTTGAGAAAATTCTATGACAATTATGTTTCTTTTTCATATTAGTTTTATGGTAGTTATGGTCATTTGTTACAAAATATAAAACATTAATGATTATTATGTTGGCTACAAAAATTTATACTAGTTTGTATAAAAATGGGGAAGCGGAACAACGCCGACTTTGCACCAAAAACACTATCTCGAAATGCATTTTGCCAAACCTAAGCTCAAAATTATTTTAATCTTGACAGCTACTGAATAACGCGGACAGAATAACGAGAAACAGTCACGCCAGTTTTGCGTGGGGTATGTTGTGGAACTTGGGAAGAGTATGGTTATGTGTAGAATCAGAAAGGTCCTAAGTGAGGCTAAGTCATACCCTTGCTAGGCAGTAACTCAAAAAGAGAAAAAAATCTATAGTATAGTTATTTGACATTGAAAAAAAGGATTAAACTAATATACAAGATTGGCTAATATGGCAGAATAATTCGAGCAACTTCATTCATTATAAGAAGAACTCTTTAGAGTCCAGTCCAATATTTATGGCAGAATTCTGCTTCTGTTGCCCATGCATGGTTATTTGACCGAATTGTCTGTTGAAATTGAAGAGCAGCCTCACATTCTCTCTGAAGATGAAGAAATCCCCTGACAGTTTCATTGTCCACACTATTCTGGGGGTAAACATACTGTCCACACTATTCCATGGCAGTGCATTTTCCTGAAAAACATTTCGAGATTAATATATTCCAAAAGCAATTTCGATGTTGTTCCGGTCCGCGTTGTTCTAGCCACTCATAAAAATATATAAGCACTAGTAGCCATAAAAGACAATAACCGTAAACCGAAACCGACTTTTTCACAAACCGAAAACCGACATCGGTTTGTATTTTAAAAACCGCACCTGCTTAATTCAGTTACATTTTTTCACACTGTGGCAGGGGAGACGATAAACTCCCGTGCTAGGAATAGTAGAATTCTATTGAAAAATCCAAGGGTAGTTAAAAGGGAGGTACTCCAGAAAGGGGTAAATAAAGGTGACACAATCTGAGTGGATTCTCAGAAACGAAAAACTGAGAAGTATCCGAAACTCGGGTACCAGAGACCTGAGGCAACGGCAAAATGAGGAAGAGAGTGGCCAAAAAAAACTCATTTATTGCCATTTTGACATTTATGACGTACTGTTGAGGCTCATCATACTTCATTAAATATGACATGAAATTTGGGGTATAAAAGATACATATAATATCTTCCTTAATCATATTAATGCAAGTTTAAGTGGAACAATTTGGGGCATAAAGTAAGATAATAGAATCCCTAACAATGCAGAAAACATTTTCCCGTTCTCCTGTTTCAAAATCGGTAGGAAAAATGCGAAAAAAGTATCACCGACAAAATTGTTTCTCTGGAACCCGTTGGAAAAAACCTGCTTACCTTTTCTAAGAGAACAAGAGTTACATTTTTCTATTAATAATCATAACTGATGGGTGGAGTTATATTGGTTTAGCATCCAGTCAAAGTGAGAGCATGGTTTTGGAGAAAGTCTGATTTTGACCAGTTTTTGTTAAATATTAGAATGACAGAAAAATTGGATTCTTTAGTAAGGGAACCAATGAACATTTTTTGCAGTTTTTAATGTCTTTACCCTTTTTAACTTGCCATAGAATATGAAATAGACCCTCTACTTAGGCCTTAAATGGTATTTAGTGGTAGATTTCACTGCTCTGACAGCTCAAATGTGACCAAAGTGGGAAAAATGAGGAGAAATGGGCCCTTTTGTTCTTGCTCTTATACACTTTTTAAGAGTGAAGTAATTCAAATCTTAGGAATTTAGACAAAATTGTAACTCAAGGCCTCCATAAAAATGTATATCCCATGACTGTTCTATAACACACAGCTGAGTTCATACATGAAAACAGGGGGGGAGAGGGGGGGTGGCCCAGGGCTAAATAAATTTGAGGGGGGGGGGGTGGGGGGGGGGGGGGTGGGGGGGGGGGGGGGGGGGGGGGGGGGGGGGGGGGGGGGGGGGGG
>LR138245.1:0-12195 GCA_900659605.1 Tisbe holothuriae | reverse complement strand
ATCCCCCCCAGTGGCATGATGATGAAAATTGCGATCACGGCGGTCTAGTGAATGAACCGAAAGGTAGTGCCCAAAAAATATACAATAAGGGATCACTAGAAAAATATTTAAAAAAAATGCATTTCTAACGCCGTACCTGCTTAATATGAGCGTTTTTAAACGTGATTTGCGTGACCTTATGACCTCTGGAGATGAGATGTTCTCCGAATCCTCTCAATATGATCACGTGGCTGCCGATATAGATCGGATGCAGGATAATCACGTTATAACCGGATGAAAGTCTGTTTAACAAGCAGATTGCAGTCAAAATTAGGCTTAAAACTCTCATGATGCAACTGCAACTGAGAACCGTCTTCTTGTTTTTGTATTTTGTACTCTCACATAAAAAGGTTATTTTTGTGTCTTTAAAATTTGCACGCAGTGGTTTTGGGAAGGGGAGACCGCAGGATGACCGAACAGGGGGGAAACTATATTTTTATATGCGTGCATGCAAATGTTGAATATCATTAGAACTAACCGGTTTTGATGTTAACGATGAATATGGAGATATGACGATTCTCCAATTTAGTTTACGATGAAAGTTTACAGTATCTTTCGATCAAATTACCTCCTCCCGGTACACACGTAGCAATGAGCAGTAATTGCTTTTGATAAAAACAAGCTTGAAAAACATTCAACGCGGATTATATTATTTTGATTATAAACATGCGATTCTGATCGACCAAAAAACTTGCGTCAAATGCAAACGCATTTTACTTGCATCTGGGAATTTTCCTTGTTTTGTAGCAACTGACGATCAGATTTGCACGCGAATAGCTAAAATGTACTCGTAATATGGAAGAACGAAAATTAGCGCTGCATTTGAGAGTTTCAATCAGCTCTAATTGGGTCTTTTATTATGCTCTTTTGCTTCAGCCAAGGATCTTTTATAGCACAATGTATACTTAATACATTTTACGCTATTTCCTGCCTACAGCAGCTAGTGACTGACCGGCCGGCATCCACCCTCTTTCTTCTTCTCCAAACGCTTTTTCATCCGGCGGGAAGATGAATTTTTCCTACTCGTTTGATTCACCTCGTCTTCGTTGCTGAATCTGAAAATGCAACGTATTTAAGTAAGTGATACATCATAAAATAGCCACTTACGACGCCGATCTCTTCCCCCGTATGGATGACCTCAACGAAGGTGGCGGGTCGTTTCTCAGCTGAGTGATCTTCTCATCATTGGGCGATGATATGCCGTTCATCTCACGGAATAGGGCACATCTAGTACATAGGACTCACAGCCTTATTATTAAATGTTAAACGCCATTGCACTGTACCTGGAGGTGCAGCATATCCACATGAGCGCGGCTGCCGAGCCCATGAACACGATGATCATGATGATGAGCAGCATGACGAAGACGAGCGAGGAGAACTTGGACGCCGTGTACATGGTGGTGTCCAGGGTGTGCATGGTGGGAGCACGAGGAGGAGACTGGCGATTGGGAAAGAGTTCGTTAAGAAGGATTGTGTAAAGAAAGGTGTCGGTTACGTTGTTAATATTACCGGGGTGAGATTTGGACGTAACTGATACGATGATGTACGAGTAATTGCCACGTTATTTTTGTACGCAAGCTAAAATATGCCAGGGGCGATTGACACTTTTATATCATACACTGTTATATCGAAAAGTCCTACTTCTATGGCTACCTACCTCCTATTGTGTTAGTAAAATTAAACCAAAAGCCATTTCCCCTGGGGCATTATCTTGTGCAGTTTATCGTGCTTCTCTTTTGATGTGCTTCTATCCATTTTCCTGTTAGTTACACGTTGGCACTTTCTAATTTCTTTCTGCGTCTTTCCTTTTTGTTCAGAAAAATAAGGCTCAAATATCCCAGAAAACATCAAATTAACATAATGTATGCAATTCACCACAAAAATATTAGATTGTGATGTATGATTTCAACATTATTCATGATTATTGTAATATAGATATTTTATTATTGTATAAAATACATTGTGCATAACCTCGGTATTAACTGTTATGTGATAGCATAAGACAATGAGAGTATGTCTTGAATTCGTGTTGATGTTGAAAGGTTGATCGGCTGTATAATTGATATTGATTGATTTTGGAGGAATTAATATGATAATTAAACTGCTTTAAGACATTTCCAAGGCCATTCAACAGTACCATAATTTTAGATGTAACTTATTTTCCCTGTAATCAAGGTAATAGTAAATATCTGACGGTTGCAAAGTAAAATGTATTAGGCTTAATTTATACATCTGTTACATTATATATAAATGCTTTCCCGCATCTACTACATATATTTAGTAAACTAGTATAAAAACGTTTTCGTCTGGCCGGCTGTCTCGTCGTTAAGCATTAAGTGCATCGGCAGTGCAACAACAGCTTCAATGGCTCCCTGTGGGAAGTAAGTTTTCGCTGAGGTAAAGAACTGCATCGCTACGCGCTGTTATGACAGCTCGGAGGAGTACGAGTACAGAATTTATAGTAGACTTGTAGTAAGACGCAGTGTCTCCTTTGGGTGTGCTCGTTTCGAACAGACGCGACTGCTTTCGCCAAATTTCGAAGGGCCTTTAAATTCATGGTAGGCCTACATTTTCCTCATTCAAACTCTGACCCTCAGTTGGTACGGACGCCACATTAACAATGTCCGTGCAAATATTTAACATCAACGGGAAAAAGAAATTTCTGGTGGATGACAAATCAACGGAAAGCAATTTGACGCAAAACGTGTTCTTTTCCGGAAGCACTTTCCGACTGACCTGCTTTCTGCCGGACGCCGCGCAAGATCGCTTCTTCCAGCTTTGTATCCATGGGGAGGTCAGCGGATACTCAATGGTGGAGATCATTGGCAGTGCAGATGTCAATTACAAGACTGTTGATGGCACCACAGGGCTGATGCTGGCCGCATTGAACGGTATGTTGTCCACGTGTACTTTAATTCATATTTTTACGGTCCTTCTGTTCAGGGCATGACGTCGTTATGCAGGCAATTGTAAGACTCCTTGAGCAAACTTTGGATGTCAATGCCATTGACAGTGAAGGTCGAACCGCTCTTCACATGGCTGTAACAGGACATCATGCATACGCATTCCCAAGAGATTTGAACACGGGAGCATTGCAAATGCAGCGTCGGCCACCAACTTCCTACATCAGCAACAATCACGGCAACAGGAGCTACGAAAAGGTTGTACAGCTCTTGCTGAGTCTGAGTCAGACTGATTGCAATCTCTGCCTAGACAATGATGCAGGGTTCAATATGCCTCAGCTGGTCAAAGCCAAGAACAAATACTCTATTATCAAAATTCTGCTGGGGCACCCTCGTGTGAGGGCTACTGAAGATCAGCTGTACAATGGAGCGGTCCTTGCCCTGAGAGAGGATGACCCGGAGATGCTGAGTCTGCTCATGAGCCCAGATGGGCAGAGGCGGAACACGCTTGACGTGGATAAGCGGCACTTTGACATTGGCAGGAAGCGGGCTATTGATGTGGCCATGGCTGAGGACAGGGTGCGCTGCTTCTACTTGCTGGTGAGCGATCAAGCGGTGTTGCCCGAGCTGCACATGATCTGGGAAGACTTGTCGGACGAAGATTCTGACGAGGAGACTGGAGGAGGCTCTGGCTATGAAGGGGATATCGAGGATTACGCGTATATGAATTGAACTGAATTAAGAAACTCTACTGTAGATGTGCCAAAAAATGAAATATGTAAGACTGTTACCTGAAGGACCTGCGAAAATTTGCATGTTTATGCTCATTTGGTTTATGTGAATATTTGAAAAAAAAAATACTTTTTTATAATTGAAAGCTGTGAATATTAGACTGAGAATGTATTTACACGGATATTATATTTGTAAACTCCTGGAACAAATTACAGAAATTAATGTTTACAAGATAAAAATATACAATATATTTTCCAGTAACATTTGTAAACCTTTATTTAAGTTTTTTAAAAACCGCCCGTCTTCAGATTCATTTATATTTTATGTATTTCTTTAATATTTTCTATAACATTTTACACATATGCGTTCATTCAAAGAGAACAGTTCAGTGACCCAAACTGTTTCCAAGGGAAAATTGTTTGAACTTCTTGGGAAACTGCGTATTTGGCGGACTTGGTTGCTGGGGAGGATGTTCTTTGTTCAACAGGTTCTGCGTTGCATTTTATACTCCAGCTTCTCCTTTTCGCGGGAGAGAACGGAAGAGAGAGCAAGAAGAACAAGAGAGAGAGAAAGAAAGACTTCTAGGAGGAAAAGAAACTCTGAAAGAGGGTGTAAAAATGTATTTTACCCTCTCTCTTGGGAGCTGGAGTGAGTGTACAGGAATATGCAGACTCCACAGACGTGCGTGGAAATACCCAAAAAGTTCCCATCCCCGAAAACACACGTCAAAATCTGCAAGAATTGTGTGGTAAACTATGACTGTTACTTCATTGCGGTAATGTAAATTTATATTTTAGTTGACTCCATTTTCTTCTTCTTTGAGGTGTTGTCTTTGGAAATTATATTGAACAAGATATTTATTTTTATTCTTACATAGTAACAATATCTTCCGAGTCTGCTTTGAAGTTTGCGAAAATCAAACCCATTTAAATCTCAAGTGTTTAAGAGCCCGACTGTTTCTGAAATGCAGGAAAAGTGAAAAGTCTAGAACGGCTCTTTCTTTTTCTCTTTACGATTGTATGATAACTACAACTAAGTGGTTTTGTTACATCAAACGAATTCAAGTGTATGAAAGTGAAAAGTTTTGATTGAAAGTAAGACGTAAATTATTTTACGTCATGATGCGTCCGCAACTTGGCTCTAAAACGTTTAGAGCAATGAAAGTAGATATACTTTCATTGGCTTAGAGGCAAGTTGCGGCTAGACCAACACATTTGTAAAGGCGAACTCTATCTAGTCGAAAAAGTTATTAATATATGTGTTATTCCAGTCCATAGCTTATATGATCCCTGCTCTAGTCCAACTTTGTATCTTTAGACCAAGGTCTCCTTTGAAAATCTATGTTGGACCAAAAAAGTAGCACTTCAACTCAGCAAATAAAAGATTATGCACTTGCAGTACTTTCCTTCCGTTATTAATTAAAATACACCTACTTATCAATCGCCAAATTCTGAAAGTGTGTCTCAGTTTTGTTCATAGATATAGAGATATACCCTCTATATCTATGGTTTTGTCCATCAAATCACTTTTGCAAGGCCACTCGCAATACATTGAGTAATGTCTTGTTCAAGGACTATTTTTCTGTCGACTTGTCTTTTTCACTCATGAAATAATAATTCAACCTTCAAGGTCGTGAAATTATTTCTCATGTCTAAGGACATTTATTGTGCAAACGGCTTTCTTACGATGGATGGCCTTCAAAAATGGACATGTTGTCAATACTTAATAACCAAACTTAAACGAGTTATAAATGTTTACACATGAGTCTAATTGTTAAGCTGGGCAACTCCCCCAATCTGACTTTTCCCTCAAATACTCCTACAAGAAACTTTCAGCTAATTCGAACAAACTTCATAAACGCCCGCGGTCAGATTTATGGTCAAATTAGACAACATTTTGCAAACAGGAACTGAACCAGGTGTATAAATTGCTAACTGCCATTAACCGCTTCCTTGTGCGATTATATGCCCAAAAGTGTCTATAAATAGTAATTGGCGTGTGTAAGTAACCTATTAAGGCCAGCTAAAGTTACGGTTGCTTTCTAATAAAGTAGCCTGAACTATACAGGAAGTAGTAGCAAAAGCCCTCTCGTAATATATACATTGCTAGAAAGGTTGTTTTGTCTATTCAGTGCCGCGGGAAGTTATGACTGAATGACGATACCTGCCTAATTCTACTTTCTCTTGTTCCGCAACAAGCTTTATTTTGCGTCCACTGAAGGAAGAAAGTCAGTACAGAAGCTACGTAGCATTGTTTGGGTAGAAAATCATAATTGCTCTGTTTTAAAGTGAGCTTTCGAATATATTGCCGAGTTATATTGGGTGTGTAGTACATGTTATTGTATCTGTTTTGAGGACTGTCTGTACTTTCAAGTTATGTCCTTATCCTTGGAAGATCTTAGAGATACTATCTTTAAAAGTGTTTGTGCCATATGTTCTGTACATATAGATGTACTTTAAAAAGGTCATTCAATAACGACTTGAGAGATATTGCGTGGAAACCCTATCAATGATAAGGTGTGCTAAAATGAGTGAAGAAGGATCATACGTACACTGCGCTATGACTTATACATAATCGTGAATACCTGAATACCTAGGTGTATTCATGATAGAATACCCTTGGAAACCATGTTAAATGATTTCCTCTTACTTTCATCTTACCTCATAGAACTCTACCTTTCTTCGTGAAATGGACTTTGTGCTTCAGCTCTTTTTGACCTTTTTTCATATCCAATAGAAAACTGTCAAATGAAGGCTAATCGCTCTTGCAAGCTTCACCTCTGCTGGCAACATACGTGAAGAAAGCAGTGTTTAAACCCTCATAAACGTCAAAGACGTCATTAAGTGTCTCTACGCCTATGCTCTGCTCCAATATTTTCTCCATTACTTTCTTGCATGCATAGCATTAAAATGGTTTTTAACATCCCTACATGACAAGAAGAAGAAGAAAAGAATCATGTCACATTGCATATAGTGAGCAAGGCTAAGAGAACATTTTAGCAGTTCTAGTGATGCCCCCAGTGAGATAGCATTGAGTGATCTTAATTTAAATTTCCCGCCATGGCTGATGAGCCCGAGATCCCCGAGACCGGGGCCGTGTTCACCTTCGGGAGGTCAAAGTTTGCAGACAATGCGCCAAGCAAGTTTTGGATCAGAAAGGATCTCGTAAGTGTTTAGAGTTATTAGTTCATCTACGTGTATAAAGTTGGTCCGACTGAATATGCATATATTTGCCGCTGTGAAAGCTTTTGACATTATCTGTTTTTGCATCACCTTTGCTACAAGGAAAAATAATTCTTCAAGTTCAGAAAGTTCGCAAAGTATAACAATATTGTGTTGCATGAACATTTTTATGGTTTTAATTTGATAAAAACAGGATTCATACGCATATTACACACACCAACCTTGAGTTCAAGTTAATCATACACAATATTTATAACTTTTTCAATTTCCATCTCAGGTAACACGTCTCTCTTGTGGCGATGAGCATACCGCGGTTGTCACCGAGTCCGGCCGCCTCTTCTGCTTCGGCAGCAACGAGTGGGGCCAGCTGGGGCTGGGCCACACCAACAACATGCCCAAGCCCAGCTGCGTCAAGGTCCTCAAACCGGACAAGGTCGACATTGTGGCGTGTGGGAAGGCGCACACGCTCGTTGCCATGAAGAGTGGAAAGTGAGTGTTTTCATTAAATTAAGGTATGGTCAACGCCATAACTGTATGTAATTCCAGGATCTACTCGTTCGGTAGCAATGCAGATTCCCAACTGGGCACCGGAAAGACAGACTTGGAGAGCTCAGATCGGCCGGTGGAGATTTCCCGGACAGTACTGACTGAAGATGTGCAAGGCATCGCAGCTGGCAGCACACACAGCCTTGCCCTTGGCGCACAGACAGGCTCAGTCTACGTATGGGGCAGTAACACCGAAGGTCAGCTGGGCCTGGGTGGGGACGCTGAGGAGCTTGTCCGCTCTCCCGTTCGCCTCGCCCTTCCTGGAGACCCGCGTGCGGTTTGCGTCTCAGCCGGGTACTACCACAGCGCGGTGGTGACTGAGGCTGGTGAGCTGTACACGTTCGGTGACTGTGACGGTGGCAAGCTTGGTCATGGCGAGGAGAATGACCACATTCCGTGTGTGGACGTGCCTAGAAGGGTGGAGATGCCAACGGACGATAAGGTGAGATATCTTATTTAGTTATAAACCGAATGATTAATTCATGGCTATTGTTCAGGTTGTTCGGGTTGCCTGTGGAGGCAATCACACCGTCGTTCTGACTGCTTCCGGGTCAGCGTATTCATTCGGCAATTCTTCCAACGGCCAGCTGGGTCTGGGTACAAACACAGTGGAGGCGAAGGTGCCAAAGCGCATCACGGCATTGAAAGGTTCGCAAGTTAACTTACGAGTATTAACTGCTAAGGGATTTTAATCTTAATCATGTTTTTCCAGACCACAATCTTGTCCACGTGAGCTGCGGCGAGAACCACACCCTCCTCGTCTCCGGCACCGGCCGCCTGTTCACCTTCGGCGACGGCAGACACGGCAAACTCTGCCTCGACATCGAGACCATCACCAACCACTTCCTGCCGGCCAACGCAGACCGGTTCCGTGGGTTCAGGGTGGAGAACGCCGAGTGCGGCGGCTGTCACACCATGGTCGTGGCCAGGCCGATACCGGGCTACGGCGCAGAGGACAACGGGGACCCATCCCACCCGAACCGCTACGTGCGCAGTCCGATGAACGGGCGGCCGACGCAGTCAGCCACTGGGAAGCGGGACGCGGACGGCAACCTGCGGCCAAGGGGTGACGATGATGACGACAAGCCGGGGTCAGAGTCCGGTTCCGTGGCGGATGTGACGGCGGACGAAGGGCCCGAGGTGAATGTGGAGGCGCGGCGGCGGCATCGGGAGATGCAGAGTCAGAAGCGGGAGCAGGGGGCGGCGGGAGGGCAGCCGGGGCAGCATCAATTACCGCCTCTGAAGCATCATCGGGATCGACCAGGTAACATATAAATTAACTTGATTTGACTATAATTCGAAATTAATTTCTAGATCCGGATGAAATCTTGAATCTCGGCAGCGAGATCATTCAAGTCAACGGCAAGGAAGAAAATGACAAAGACCATGAAGAAGAAGACGATAAAAAGCAGAATGGCGAGGAGGAGGCTGCTGATGTGGAGGAGGATAAGGAAGAAGAGGAGCCGAAGCAGAATGGAAACGACTCCGAGAAGGAGGAGGACGACAACGCCTCCGTCACCGCTCCAGCCACGCCTCCGAAGAGACCGGGCTCCAAGATTGCAAACTTTTTCAAATTCAAGAAGAAGGGGAGTCAGGAAAAAGAAGTGGAAGAGGAGAAAGAGGAGAAGAAGTCGGAGGAGGAGGGGGCAAGCAGTTCGGAGGATGAGGCCAACTCGGAGGACGAGTCTCCGAAGGAGGATGGAAGGAGACGGGTCCGATTCTCGTCCAGGGATCAGCTCAGGAAGGAGAGTGGTGACCGGTTGGTCCAGTCCAAGAGGGCTTCGGAGGATTCGGAGGAGGGAGACAAGGATTCCAAGGCTCTGACCGACGGTCGGAAGAAGCCACTACCACCACCGGAGAGGAAGAAAAAGTCCCGGACGTGTGTCATCATCTAGTTTCATTTTGGGTACAAGTGTGTGATATATACAAACTTTAGTTCTAGATGCATTAGAGCGTCTAATGTGAGCATTTATGTAAGAGATTGTGTTTTAGGCGAAGTACAAACTGTATTAAACCATTGACAAACTAAATGAGGCACATGTATCAATTGAATGTTATATAAAAACCGTTATTGATTAAATAAAAGTATGACCTAACGAAACATTAGTCTAATCACATTGTTGACATCGGTCAAGGACGTTGGGAAAATAAAACACGCTCTCATGAGGATCGGTTAAAAATGATGTTTACGTCGCCCTTAATTACTGTCACGTCGAGTCATTAATTATGGTGATTTCTGTACTATAATAGGATACCAAGGACAGTCACCAGTCTTTTAAAAGTTAGCATTGAATCCTCTTGTTAACGATTCACTCGCATAGTTGTTTTTACTACGACGTGCTGGAGTAACTTATTCCAAAGGAAGTTTTAAGTGCAGATTCTAATCTGGCAAATTATCATATTAGCATGTCGTTGCCGCTGCTTTATAAGTGTTCGTATGCTTTTGTATGTTGCCAGGTTTCGCATTGAGATATAAGAATGTCACAGGTTTAATTGTTTTACATAATCGTTACTTGGGTCAAGGACATTGAATAAGAATAAAAATATACTTTAATTTTGCTCCCTGTAAAAACTTCAATATATGCCGTTATTGATATCTGGAGTTTATTTAGACCGTTTTTAAACATTTTAATTACTGCACATGCGTGACATAATTCGGTCAACGGCAAGGACGATAGATCACCACATGCTATAATTTACCTCTCCACTCTGTGTGTCTCTGACCCTTAATTACACTCTCGACTTTTTTCAATCGGGTCATTTCTCTTCATGATTTCAATCGAACGATCGTTTTATTCCAAGCTTTTGTGATTGATGAAGATCACTTTATAAATGGAAAAATGCATTTTAAATTCAAATGTTGGAGCCTTGACATTCATGTGATAATTGGGTCTGCAGTTCATGCGGTTTTATATGACACGACTAATTATGTTAGCCGACAGATATCAAAACTTCCATTTTAGAGCAGTCCTGTCTACACTAGTTTTACGTACACATGATTTCCAACACCCTTATTAGCTAAGTACCTTTATTATTAGCTAGCTGCAAATGTAATATTGCGGTTCTTCCCGTGATTACGTCGTCGACGCAAACTAAACTTGTCGTGTCTACTCTGGAGAAAATTGGAATTGGGGGAGGGGAGAAATTCATGGTCACTGCACTTTTGCGGGATAGAGGAATAAATCGACTTTTTAGGACTTAAATGGAGCAAAAACGCAGATGCATAAAAAGTAACTTTGTTTGCTGTATATTCACATTTTAGCAGGGCTTCAGCATAATAAAATGCATGCTGCATCATGTGAACATTGGACTGCCGTGACCCAATAAAACTTTTAATACAAGTCCTTTTGTTGCTTCACGGTCAGCTTGGCATCATTATTTTCTCCTCGGCTCAAATTATGACGCCCTTCTCAAATCCATTTATCACCGCTGCATGCGCATAATAACATTCTTAATTGCAAGACAATGCTGCAATAAGTTTATGGCACGAGTGACATTGCAGCCAAGGTAGGGGGTCAATACCGGCTTCACCCTGAGCCAGCAGCCTCTCGAGCATAATTAATTGCTTGTAATTATAATTAGCTATTATGTTTGTTTGAAGCGCATTCTAATGGAATCATTTCGTGTCAGAGAGTGACAATGCAATAATTTTATTAATTACTTTCTCGTTGTTTCAAAATTAATGCAAGCTCAGATCATAATATGAAGGTCAATGTGAATTCGTTTACACAAAAAATGCCATAAATTGGTCAACAGTTTTGCTCTCATTCTATCACTGCCAATTGATTTTTACAACCTTTCCAACACCCCGAATACAATCACGAATTGTCCCTCACCTTAAAAAAAGTCAACCACAAGTATTAGCGGTTAGAGTACATTTACGATTTTGACCTGCATATTAATGAAAACAAAACAGTGGCGCTGACAACAGAACCGCAGCTAGGTTTATGACGCATCGTTAAAAGCAGAGCAGTCGCGGCTGCGACGCTTTTTATGCGTCGCACAGGCCGCATATCGCACATAGAAAAAGGGACAATAATAGAGCATGATAATGAGCTGAAGCGAGACTAAAAAATACTATTTAAACTGGGGATTCGTCTGGCAGAGGTCAGTTCAAATCTGACATCTGGAAAACAGTGATCATCTCATTTGTGAAAACCGACAAAAAACAAAGGATAAAAATGGTCTTCTTTTCGGTGAGTTGATTTTTTTTGTTCTGACAACCCAACTTTTTGCCACGAATTAGTTCTAAATATCGCCACAGACGAGTCTATTGAGCCAATAACCCAAAGTAAGCGGCCTCTACTAACTTTCAAAGGCTGCACACTATATACAGTAATTTCCTGTTGTAACGCCCCAAAGTAAATTTCCCTCCGTGTGGTAGCAGCCTTTGCCTCAAAATCTTCTTCTTCATCATCACCTCGATAACTTTGCTGCTCTCGCGATAAAAGTTTCCCTCAAGAGGCTGGAAAGCGAGAAGTCTATTTTGACCCTACCATCGAAACGCGTGTCTTCACTTATAAAAAGCCATGGGTGAAAAAAGCTCTCTTTGATATTACCACTTATGACAAAGACTTAATCCCGACCGGAGGGCACACGTATGTCACTGTTTTTCACTGCTGTAATCAACGCTGCCTCTTGTTTTTCATTAGTGTTTCTACTTCTACTCTCTCTCTCTCTCTCTCTCTCTCTCTCTCTCTCTCTCTCTCAAGAGAGTGAGTGTTGGGACGGGCACGTATTTGAGAGAGTGTTGTGTCACCAGGTGGTGGGTATAGATTTGTGATTATTGAAAG